>CATIWQ010515519.1:0-11135 GCA_949673415.1 Euphorbia schlechtendalii
AGAAGTATATCAACATGAGCATACCTTTAAAGAGAAAAAAAGTAAACAAAAATTTGTTAAATCATGTTCATTATGAGATGAATGTGTGTATTTAATGAAATTGCAACCAGCGTATATAGTAAAAGCATAATTTAAAAAAAACGGTATAAATAGTTCTCCGGTTAAAAAGTAAAATGAAACAAGAAATGAGAGAGCACTTATATTATATTTTCATTTTCCAAATCTTTCCATATTATAATATCCCATTTTTTTGTTTTTGAACATACAACTTAAAAACTAAGTTTTGGTTTAGTGATCACCACCATTGAAATATCTACGAAACCTGGGGTTGTGAGTTTAAACCACACAATCTACAAAATTAATAAAATATCTCATATTTCTTAAAAAAAATAAACATAATGTTCACTTATCTTCAATTTTTCATTAAACTAATTTTATTTCAAAAAACTTTATTTCTCAAATGCAAGTTTTCAAATCTTTCCAATTTTTTAGTTTTTCAGTTTTTTTTCTTGCACGTAAAACAAAAGTATTTCACATATCTCATCTTTTTTCTATGTTTTTTCCTAATGTTAACAGAACAAGTTTTATATGTCAAATAAATGCAAATTTTTATTCGTTTCAAGATTTGAGTAAAACTAAGTATGATTTATCATTAGGTTATTATCTTAAAGTTTAATGCATCGATGGATCCTTTAACTTATCTAATTCCACTTACAATTCCTTACACTTTGAAAAGGTTCTCGTAACTCTCTTAACTTGACAATAAAATATTAATTTAACCTTGAACGCTACATGTCAATTTCTGATTCGAAAGAAGGAAAAAGTCAAACTAACAAAATGTGACCCATGACGTTTATCACACTTTTTATAAGTTAAAAATGTATATACAAGAATCTTTGGATTATAGCACATCAACATTCAACACTATTGACGGCTGCAAATTCACTTTACAAAGGAAGAATGACTATAATTTTCTTCAAATCAAATCCTTCTTTTTCCTCCAATATTCTTTAAGCTCATAAATTCTTTCTTAACATTGTGTTTTTCTATAACGGAATATTTATATATATACATACTTAAATTGCACGAATGCACGACTAGTAGAGTTAGATTGTCGAGCAGAGTAATTTACTTCATTATTAAGCATGATGGCTTTCAGGTCTGAATAATTAAAAGTAAACGGGAAGAAATGGAATGGGGAGATGTAATTTAAGTATATCTATATGATACAACCAAATTGGAGAAAATTTTGAGTGATTACGATTACTCAAATATTCTAAGGACAAAACCCATGCTAATAAACCAGTGAAGTAAATACTCCTTCCGTCTACTAAATATTATCGTTTTAACTAATTCACAGTTTTTAAGATAACAATTAACCGAATGAGATGATTTACAAATTTACCCTTTCACAAATGTTATATTCTATTTTCAAGACTTCATTAATATGTTTAAATAATGATTCCTATAATCTTCTCATCTTGTTATTGGAGATTAAATTATGAATATCTTGAAAGTTGAACAAATTAATAGGGATATGAATGGAAAACCTAGAAAAAAAGTACATTGAAAATACAAAATGATAATAAAAAAGAGATAACAAAATTCTTCTAAAATGACAGTAACCAGTGGCATGTAATTGGAAGATAGCATTGACTAAAGAGGACAATAAATGCGAGGGGTATAAGAGTAAAATAAAGAGAAAAGTAAATTAGTAGAAGTTAAACAGAAATTGCAGAAAATGGTGCGAAATTGCACCTGCAAAGCTGTTTATTTTAGCTAAAACAGCAACTTCAAGCATGGGAATTAGGCAAAACAACAACACCCAGGTCGTTTTCGCCATCAGACTTTATTTTTGTTTTATTTCTCTCTCCCCTGTTGCAATAAAGAAAGATTTAATAAAGAAAGAGAAGCCATGCTTGTTTTTGCCATTCTTTGTTTCTCAGCCAAGAAAGATAGACAAAGAAAGAAAGCCCTATAAATAAGGAAAGGAGAGACAACTTGGGATTCTAAAATTTCCGAAAGCTGAAGAGGCCGGAGCTAGTATCACCAATTAAACTTCAGATCTGTAAGCTCTTTCATCTAAAAATATCAATATTTCTTATTCCTATGTGTATATATGATTGTTTTAGCCTTGCCTAGATATGTATATGAAAACCCCAACCCGCTTCTCTCTTTCTCTGTCAGAACAACCCATTCTTTTTTTTTCTTTTCCTCTTTCACTTCAGTTAGCTCCCTTTTTCTTCCATGATCATATAATAAAATGAAAATTAAATCAGATCGAAATCAAACATATGTGTAACTTTAAGAAGTATTTCATGTTATTAAACATTTATCTGATCCATGAACTCGATCATCATATATTTGAGAGTATGGATATACAACTCAAGTATATATCTATATATATATATATATATATATATATATATATATATGTACGCTTGAAGAAAAAAGGAAGAGAGAGTGACAGGATCATTTTCTTGTAGTAGTACTGGATATAAAATTAGATCCCAATCCCTCTATCACAGATTCTGTTCCTATCTTTTATTTAGGTTTAAATATATATACCCATTCCGCCTCGCCCTCCTACTCGCATCCATACTAATGTCTTGATCTCTCTTTCAAACTTAATTTTGTACATGAAATTTTGGCTTCTGCATTTGTTGTATTATAATATATTTAAGCAGATCTGATCTCACATCTTCATGGTTTAGAATATTTCTGATCAGTAAGAACAGTAAGCCTAAACAGATCTAATTGGCTATTAATCATTTATGATGTAGGTAGGATGGGAAGAGGAAAGATAGAAATAAAGAGAATAGAGAATACAACAAATCGTCAAGTGACCTTCTGCAAGAGAAGAAATGGGCTTCTCAAGAAAGCTTATGAATTGTCTGTCCTTTGTGATGCTGAGGTTGCCCTTGTCGTCTTCTCGAGTCGTGGCCGTCTCTACGAGTACTCCAACAACAAGTAACTCATCTTTTTCAATACTTAATGCTTTTGCCTTTCTCCCCCTCTTTTTTTCTTCTAACAAATTTTTTTCCAGAATTATTTCTTATATATGAATGAAAACTTCTTCAAGTTCATTTTGGATGTTTAGCTCTTTGATTAGGAATATTTTGTGTTCATTATTAAAATATGGTGTCTTTCTTGCTTATAATGCAGATTTCTAATTATAATAAAAGCAGTCCTCCGAGAGATGATATATAATAATCTTGCTAGTTTTCTTTTCTGGTGTTGCAATCTATGAGAAAAAAATCATGATGATGATTTTAATTATATATGTAAGCATATAGTACTTGAAAAGTTGAAAGTCATGTCTTATAATCCTCTGATCCGTACCCTCCTTCGTGCAGTTTTCTTAAATAGGTTTCACAAGTCTAGCTAGATATTTTTAAATTATCCCTCACTTGCAATACTGGGGGAAACTATCTATATATTTGTCTAGATTTCTGTTTGGCTGTGAATTTTAAACATTTGCACATTATTTAATTTGAAGGAAAAATGAAAGAAAAAAAAACTGCGAATAAATTTATATTTTTGAATTGTTGTGGGAGTTCATTTGGTCTTGTGTTTCCTTTTTCAGCTTTCACATACATTTATTCCTTTTATGTAGAAGTGAATCTATAATCCCACTTCTAAAAGGGTGTGATCTAATGGTAGGGACTAGTCTATCCTTAAGCATTCACCGGGGATCGAACCCTGAGAATGTGTATGGAGCAATATTAAATATTGGATCAATCATCATGCCTTTCGAAGTACTCACGAATTAGCAATTGAAAATTAGTTTGGACGTGGACATGGCATCTTGTCGTCCACAATATTATGAAATTGGTCTATGTATATAATACATCTGATTCAGATGAAAATTAAATTATATCTTCTGAAGGAGAAATTTTATTTTGTGGCATAATAAAATTGTGTTCTCCGTTATATGTAAAATAGTGAATTTTATTACAAATTTTACAGTAAAATTATAAATGAGTTGAATTACATCATGGTAATGAATACAAACAAATAATTGTTTATACAAATAGTGAAACTTGGATTTTGGATGCACATTAAGATTTATCGTTCATTGATGCAGCATTAAATCAACTATTGACCGATACAAGAAAGCTTGTTCTGATAGTTCTAATACCAGCTCTATTACAGAAATTAATGCTCAGGTGGCTTCTTACTATACAACTTTCTTTTTGTTCTTTCTCATACCAAATTAAAAAAATATATAGTTTAAAATATTTTTTTATAAAGTAGCACGTTTAAAATATTTTGAAAGTATAGTTACTAGTTAATTATATAATCTGGTTTGTGATCAGATATTTTCGAGATATTTTTTATCAGGTAGCTTAAACTTTATAATATATTATGGAATACTTTCGAACCCAATTAATACTCTTGTAAACCAAATAGTTTACTGCCCGTAGTTCTTGAAAGAACAAAATTATCTAACCTTTCAAATACAATTCAACTGTCTGTAGGCTTTAAGTTATTGTAAATACACTTTGAGCATATCACGCTAAGATTCTAGATGCTTGTGAATCATGAAAAAATTGTATTGTCACATATCAATTCAGGTTCAATTAATGGTAAGAACTAAAATTTGATTAACTTTAATGTTTTATGTCTTTTCTCATTTTCTAAATTTTACTAATTAAGTGTAGTTCAATTGATAAACTCTTAAAGTAGATGTGGTGGGTCCTAGGTTCGAAACTCAATTTCTTCGAAAAAAACCTGTATTATCAGAAAAAAAATTATGTTATGGCATTATTTTACTAAATATTATAATAAATTAGTTTTTCAAATAAAAATCCATTGTTAATATAGTATATAATCAATATTAGACACAATGAAAAACTTAAAAAAATATTAAAGTTCTGAGTAGTACATCCACAAAGTAGGTGGGATGACCAGGGTTCTGCAATTGCTTAAAAAAAACATTAAAGTAGTGGATCTTAAATTTATAAAATAACATGTAGTTTGTATCAGTAGCATATTTTTCCAAAACAACATCCAATTAAAACTCAAGGAATCAAATGAGCAATGAGTATATGATCCGTATTTAAATGGTAAAACTGGTGTAATCAACATACTGGTTTTTTAAAAAAATAAATAAATTGACGTAAATATGCATTATATTATTTGCTACTCCAATAAAATCCATGAGAGCTGTGATTACCAATGTGATTATTGTTTTCAATATCTTCATTAATAATATGGAATGTGGGCTGAATGAAGTATTACCAACAAGAGTCAGCAAAGCTTCGCCAACAAATTCAGATGCTGCAGAATTCAAACAGGTACTTAATTTCTCAAATCCTTTATTGAATGAAATTTCCCCAAGTGCTCATGACATAAAAATTATGATTTTTTGCTTTTTTACTTGAAGGCATCTGATGGGAGACTCCTTGAGTTCCCTAACTGTGAAGGAGCTAAAACAACTGGAGAATAGGCTTGAACGGGGCATTACTAGAATCAGATCTAAGAAGGTACGTATGTATATATGACCGTTTATCCCGCCTCAAACCTTTTGCTTTCGGAGAGTTTTACAGACTCTCCGGGAGTTTTTCAAAAAAAAAATATATGACCGTTTATGCTCCTCGGGTAAATAACTATAAACTTTCTTTCATTTTTTACCAAATATTGCAATACCTCTATTTTATAGAAATATTATTAATTATGCATATTTACCTTTTATCATATTGACCTGTTTGCGTTTATATTTTTTGTATCAAAATTTAACATACTAAATGTTTACAAACAAAAATAAGTTATGTCATAAGGTGATCGATACAAACTATCAAAGATATAATTTTGATGTTATTTTTCAAATCCAACCATTATTCAAAAGATTAATTGCGAAATATTAATTGTAAGATATAGGGGGTAATTTCATTAAAAAAGATACAAGAGGTAATTGTATAATTTATCAAAATATAAATATAGCCAGATGGATTAAATCCCGTAAGATTAGGGAGCAAGTTCAACAAAAGGTGTAACTTTAAAATAATCAAATCAATTGAACAAATGATTAACGATAACAACAAAAAAATGACGAAAACAATTAAGATGAAAAAAATTGCAGAAGAAATGTCAGGATGAATATAGAGTCCAGTGATAGAAAATGATGGATGCGGAGAAGTGATAGTTAGTTTAAAGGGTAAAAGAAGGTAGACAAAGTGGCAGAGGGACTATGATTCCTTGATCAGAATTTTGTTTGGTTAATGAGTTAACTAGGCAAAGAAAATAACTTATTAAAGTTAAATGCAATTAAGTTGATTAGGATTTTAAATTAACTTATGTTAAAATTTGAATGGAATTAGGAAATAAAACTTAGTATATATAGACTCTAGATAAATGCGAGCATTTTATCAAAATTGTTTTTTAAGATAAAAATTTTAAAGACTTAAAATCATTAACTAAACACAAAGTTTTTCTCTATTAAAATGATAGTACATAAATTTTAAGTTTTGACTTAATGGTACATAAACTTGTCAATTTAATACTATAACGGTCAAAATTAACTTTCATTCTACAAAAATAACCTTTATTTTTTAAAAAAATCAGTAAAATCCCACCTTTAACTTTTCCTCTTCCACTAATGCCCTTCTATTACTTTTTTTAGTTTCTGTTGATGGACTAGCGAAAACTATTTTCAAAGAAAAAAAAAACAGAAATAGTTTGGAGATGTTCATGTATCAAGTTGTAATTAATGGATTAGTTAGTTAAAACTTTGTTTTGCTTTCTGATTTGTAATCTCTGTGTTTTGCCTTTCTCTTCTTTGATCTTCAATCAAGCTCGAGCTATAAATAGCCAAACTCTGTAATTCCAAAATTATGAGACTAATCATAACAGATTATAGTTCCTTTCTCTCTCTTATTTTCGTCCCTAGCCCATCATTTCATTAGTCTCAATTGTGTCACACCATTCTTCATCTTCCATCTCTCCCATTTCAAACTTCGCCACCGATATAAAAATTTCTAATAAATATATTTATAGGGAGAAGTGATGAGCATTAACCGTGACTAAACACTAAACAAGTTTATTTCATTGAAGATATTTGTAATTATAAAAAATAAAAAAAGATATTTTGTGTAGGGTTAAGCCTTAATTTAAACTATGCATTCGATATGCCAATTCTTATGATAACGAGTAAATATTTTAACTTTTACGTTACTTCCGTTTTGATTTGAACAGCACGAACTGTTGCTAGCTGAAATTGAGTACTTGCAGAAAAGGGTAATAATTTCTTTAATTTTCTTTCAAGTTCATTAATCAATATTTACTCCATCCATGGGCTTCGTGCATGTTTTAATAAAATTCTATGTTGTAGGAAATTGAGCTCGAAAATGAAAGCGTCTGTCTCAGAACCAAGGTATTGAAAAGTAGTTATTAGCACTTCTGCTTCTGCCAATTGTCATGGCATTATATTTGAAATTCTGAAATTGTCATGGCAATGCTCTAGATTATTTTTCAATTTAACATTAACCCTAATGAAGTTCAATGCAAAGTAATGAACATATTTTAAAATATAGATAGCAGAAATGGAGAGGCTTCAACAAGCAAACATGGTGAGTGGAGCAGAGCTGAATGCAATCCAGGCATTAACCTCTCGCAATTTCTTCGGTCCTCATATGATTGAGGATAGCAATGCTTTCTCTCACCCTGACAAGAAAATCCTCCACCTTGGGTATATGATACACTTTTCCCTTGTTTAATTTGAACTTTAATTACATATACATGGCTCAGAATTTAGTACATCTACAGAATTCGGACTAATTGAATGTTGATTGAATAAATTCGTGCAGGTAAACACTTGGGGATACATATATGTGTGTATGAAATAAATGAATGGTCAGTCGTGCACTTATATGTACGCATATATTCATAAGTAATGCCAAAATCCTAGTCTCCAACAATCGTGACATATTTTCCACCTGAATTGAATTTATAATAATTAGCACTCTATGTTTGTTTAAGTTGTGACCAATTTAAATAGTATTGAATGTTTCGAAATAATGTTGCTCATGCTCTTAATCTGGTTTGTCATATGTACATAAATGTGATCAGTATAGTTTGTCATCCAGCTAGTTCAAGGATAACTTAACTATTGAATGTTAGAACCATATTAAATATGTCAACTGGATTATTTTGATAGAAAAGAAAAGAACAAGAAAATCTTATCTCACTAGGGTTTAGGGTTTTGTGACAATTAATATTGTCACAAAACATACAATGTTGTCACAAGAAATCAAGCTTTTGTGACAATTAATATTGTCACAAAAACATACAATGTTGTCACTAATAATATTATGTGACAATAAATAGTTGTCACAATGTCAAATAACGTGTCCAATTTCTGCATCAAAATGATGTCATAAATATTTTAATATTTTGTGATAACTTTTTTTTAATATTGATAAAAAAACATAGTTGTCATAAAAGAGGTTTTTTATCACATATAATCCATCAAAATGAACTACAACTACATGATGACTTAAACTAATCATCACAATTAGTTATTTCCTGTGACAATAATTTCTTTTGACAACTTTTATTTTAATGGAAAAGGAAATATAGTCGTCACAAATGCGTTACTTGTTATATATAATACAACAAAATTATCACGAGCTGAGTTTTTGACAACGCACTTGATGGTCTACTTCATTTACACTAGCGCCCTCACATCTAATCATATGAACAAAACAATCAAATATTTTTCTACTTTAAAGCTCTCCAAGTTATGTATCTCCATTTTCCAACTGTATCCTTAAAGATATGGTCTTTATACTTTTAATCTTAAATAGTGCAGCAATATGGTCTTCTCTTGTATGTACTAATTATCAAATTTTGACAATTACCTGGCTGAATATATTATCATGCATATTATTTTTTATTGTATAATTCCATGGACTGGAAACATGATTTTTCTTTTCAAAACTGGTGTATTTATGTTCTTAATACTTATAAAAACCTAAGCACAAACGTTTAAACAAGAAGGCAGTGTTGATTTCAATTCAATAGAGGGAGCTAAGTTGTAATCTAAGAGGGAGTTACATTTATTTTAGATTTTTAATATATGTATGATATATATCTATTACAAGTAAAAATTCACGTCCATTTAAATATCTATCGTATGCCTATTATATATCTAATATATATCAATTATACCATGTATATTTAATTGTTGTAAATGTCACATACGCTATATGTTTGAAATGCATGGAATTCAAAAATAAAGTTTTTGTGATAATAACCAATGTATTGGATGAAGTCACTGAACAAAATTGAAATTTTCAAAACCTTTGTATGAAATATATCATAATTCTTGTTTGAAAAAACCCTCAGATAAAAGTTAATAAATAATATAAAGTCCTTCATATCATCAGTCATCCGCAACTGAACCACATTTGTGCAAGCAAAAACCTATTGTAAAATAGGTGCAGTTCAATTCTAAAATGCCTCTTCTAAAGGAAGAATGTTTAAGACACAGGATACTAAAATTTGTGTAATACACAGGACCTATCTTCAATATATCTACATGCAGTTCTTGATAATTCTACATTTGTTGATGGTTTTGTTCTGTTGCATAGTGGAAAGGATAAATAGAGAAACAATACTAGTATTCATTCATCACTAATGCTGGCGAGAAATGATCTAAGCTCTCTTGCCTTGTGTGCATATTGAGGGGACATTTCAGTTTCTGAGTCGCTTAAATCTATCACATCGATCCTTTGATAGCCCAATTCTTGACATCTCGAAACCATATGAACAGTGGCATTGGAGAAGGGCTCAAAAGATCAATGATCTCATTTCTTACAAGACTTGCATCACAAAGTCAAGCCACAAACTTTACCATTTGTCAATGTAGACCAAAACTTGGAGAAGAGCACTAGAAGTGGATTTCGTGTTGCACCAAGGGAAATGATACATTTGATGGGTGCAAATTAATATGAAATAGCAAACTTTTTGAAAAGCAAATTCCTTATTACACTACCAATTTCTCCATCATGATCATGAAAAAAATCCATCAATTTATAGTTTTCATATATGGGTTTTCTTTCTCAATTGTATATTCCCTCGGTGCTTGAAAACGCATACAGCCAAGCCAAATATAATACGAATAACAATCCAGTAATTTAAGGTTTAACATATTTCTGGAAATAAACTGTGTGATTACATTGTATTACGGTGTAATCAAGAGCTTTAGCTAACATTTCTTGATAAATCTGAACACAAGAAGTAAACTTTCATTTTAATACCAGACAAATGTTAACCTGTAGTAGTTCAAAGACTGAATAACAGAGATGTGGTAAGCCACCAATAAACCTGCATGCCCAGACATATACCATGCATTTATTAGCGATTGAATAGATATATAACACATATAACAGTTATGCATCACTGATAATTAGCACATGAATCAGACAAATTGTGTTCATTGACCAAGCTTCATTGGATTTGCTCGGTCTGAGTAATAACAAATTCATCAGAATGCTACCTGCATTTTACTTTGAGAATTGGAGAGCTACGAAAGATGCAAATGGGAGTCATACAAGATACATGGGTCAAATTCAATTCACAAGTTCTCTTCCTATTATAAAATCTGAAGATTCCTAGTGCTTTAACCACCATTGATCCATCGGACAATACTATTTTGTTTTCTAGTTAGATGAGATATATGTGTTTTGATTTTTCATTGTCACAAGATATTAGCTAAGCATATATTAGATATAATAGCATACAATAGATATAACAGACATATACTAAGCATATAATAGGCAGATAACAAATATATAAGATATAGCAGCTATTTTCAAAAACTGTATGTATGCCAAATATTAGCTAAGGATATATTAGATATAACAGACATATAGTAAGCGTATAATAGATATAACAGACATATAAGAAGCATATAATAGGAGTGTAACAAGTATATAAGATATAGCAGCTATTTCCAAAAACAGGAAAATATCACCTGACAACTCGAGGTCATCAATGGAGATACCTTCATCTATCTCATATGGCAGCTTCCATGTATTTGCCTAGAAGATATTGCCTTGTAATGTGCTTTATCTTTCAACATACAAGTGCTAAATCTGTCAAAGAATGCACCTCAAATGAGAATATATATA
>CATIWQ010515547.1:0-10487 GCA_949673415.1 Euphorbia schlechtendalii
GTATGTAAGTGAAAGAAAAAGTTTATCAAACAGTATACACTCTTTAATGAGAGTCATCAATTCCCGCAATTCCTGCTTCTACTTTGAATTCAGTCTTGGCCCATACAGAACCTTCGCTAGGATGCTATTCTTTGCGAATATTGAACAAATGAATATTGAAGAATGAAAAATTTTATTGATAAGTGATTTGCAAGTACACTTATACAATAATCGCTCGAGAATATAGAGAAATCTAGTGATCGAAATAAGGATTCGAATCACTTAAACAATATATCACTAACAGTTATGAATGTAGTGAATTCTCTATCTATACCCACACTATATGTAACCCTGGTCTTCTTACCACATCCATTGCACGAAATTTGTGAAGTTTGGAGCCCTATTTATAGAGTTCAAAGGGTTATGTCTATCCAAACCAACAGTTGTGTCCATTGGTGAATGATTGCATCACTTCATTGTGATTGGTTGAGAAGCTTCAATCTAATCAACAATGGATAGGCACCTTTTCATGATTGGTTGACTTCTGATAAGTGTCTTTTCATTGATAGTTGATGGCGATTGATCATGCTTATCTGGCAGTTGGTAGTTAAGAAGATAAAACCAGAAAACCGTCCAAGTTGCAACCACGACATACATGTCGCGACCATGAATCTTTGATTGGAAAACTTTTGTTTTGAAGAAGAACAAGTCGCGATCGCGAATGATTGTCACGACCGTGAATTGCATTTTTCTTCAGAATTCTCCTTGCAACTTCATCGATCTTTGACAGCTTCGATCCTAAGCCAAATCTTTAAGTTCCACGCATCCTTTTGCACCTTTTTCACTCATTTTTCATAGAATTCCACTTTAGATCATTTTACTCCCAAGATTTACCTAGTATAAGCATTTGCATAAAAAACAACTACATACCACTTGAAATCTTTTATATGAAGTATAAAAATGACTTAAACTATAGTGTTTAGTGGGTAAAATTATAATGATAATAAGTGTAATTATACACTTATCAACCTGTATCATGCTCATGATCAGTTTGGTATGAACTCTCTATTTCTGTATAAGAGAGAGTCACTATCACGACTAACATTCATGATCGTGACCCCGTACAATTTGTACAGTAGTTATTGCTATAACAGCTATATTTTAACGGTTATATTTGATATATATCCATTGGAAAAGCAATTAGTTCCCTATTTTCTATATAAATAACCACTTTTGCTAGTTTGTTTTCACAATAACTCTTTTTCACAAACTCAATCCTTTGCAAAAGCAAATTTTCTCTATTTTCCAAATCAAACACAATTCTATCTTTCTTGAATTCAATGGCTTCTAAGAAGTCTGCAGCAACTAAAGGGAAGAACAAGTTGGTCAACCAACAAAATAAGTATGCATGCCCCTTTGCAATCTATAGTGAAGAAGAAGTTGAAAGAAGTATCGATTTTCACGGTACGCTTTTCTACAATCATACTTTTACTATTGATGTTGGGATTCATGTGGAAGTAGAGGAGTATTTTTTGCTATTTGGATTGGAGACGTTTGTGAATTTGCATTTTCCTTTTATCGAGGAATGGATCCTCAAATTCTTGGTTACTGTTGCGTAAGATGGGAACTTTTTGAAGAGAAAATTCAGGAATGGAGGAGAAGAATATAAGTTCACTTTGATGGATTTAATCAAATGGTTCGGTTTTGGAGGAACATATGAAGAGATTGAAAAAGATGAAGATTGTGATTTAACGGATGTTTGGATTCAATTAACGGTATTGGATCGATACGATGTCAAAAACTCATCCAACAAAAACATTCAGAGTAATAGTATTCTCTACCTTCACAAGTTTATTTCGCAAAGCCTTTTCTTCCGACACGAAACTAGTAAAATGTTGATGAAAGACTTGGAAATATTGGAGTGCATGGTTTCACAATTACGGCCAAAGTTTTCGATGTATATTTTGGAGTCCATCACTAGTCTGACTACACATAAAAAGGCTAGAGTTGGAGGTGCAAATATGATTTGTAGAATTATTTTGGGTGCAAAGAACAAACTACCATACCAAAATAGTCCTCGAGAGAAATTAAACTTTATGGGAGGAGTATACATGAAAAGAGCAAGTTTAGTTAAGGAAGAAGATGGAAAATTTACATTTTTGCCATACGGAGTAAGGGTAAGGAAGATAAGATTGACACAAGAATCTACTTCTCAAGAAAACCAACCTGAATAAGAGGTTGAAGAGGTTCAAATCGAAAGTAGTGACACAAGACAAGCCTCCAGAAGTAACCATGATACTTGGAGAGGAAAATTCGTCAAAGAAGTTAATCAAGCATGCCTAGACATTTCCTCAATACAGCAAGATGTTCGTCAACTAACAAAATCCAATATTTCTTTAAACCGCAAGTTGAATACATATTTTAGAATGAAGAATTTGGATATCTCACCAAGTCCTCCAGATTCAAGTTCGGATGATTGAAAACGGGTTCAATTTTGTTTCTTTTATTTTGTTTTCTTTTCATTTTTGTGTGTTTAGTTTAGATTAGATTTTCAATTGAATAAAGTCTTCCACAATGAGGACATTGTGTTCTTTAGTGTGGGGGGATAATTGTAAATCCCGAAAATCCAAAAAAATTAAATAAAATCAAAAAAATTGAAGAATTTGAAAATTTTTCTTGATTTATTGTTATTTATACATGATCCACACCTATACTATAATAACATATTATTCTAGGTTATTGTGAGTGTTAGGTATGACAAGTTTGATGTTAGTGCATATTTCGAACAAAAAGTTTTAAATATACCACACGGTTGAAAGTGTGAGCGTTTTAGCACAACATTTATCATTTGGCAAGGATGAGTGGTGAGTAACATTCAAAAGCAACATTCCAAGTAAGTTTTGATATATATTTCAATGCAACATGAATTAGTATAAGTTATATAGTTTTATTTTAATGTTGCCGATAAGTTTAAGTGGAGTAATATCTAGTAGTGTTCTTACTATGAGTTTTAGATGCAAATCTCGAATATGTCCTATAAGTTTTGAGTGTGTTTAAAGTGTTGGGAAACTATAGCCATAATAATTTGAAATTGATCAATAAAGGATGAGGGTATTAAGAGTGAAAAATCAAAAAAAGAGAGGATAACCAATGAGTTATGCAAAAGGTTAGGATGGTACGGAGCAGAAACTGCAATCATTCAATGAGTGAAAAAAAAAAGAAAAAGAAATCATAGCATGAAAAATGGTTGCAAAGTATAAAGTACTTCAAAAGACATATGCTTAAAAAGTAAAAAAAAATGAGAGAAAGTGGTATGGAGCATAAAATGCAACCACAAAGAGTGTTTTTAGCATCTTTGGTTACCTAAAAATGCCTTGAGATCAAACTTTCCAAAGTGCGCTCCTTTTGTCCTTTATACTTTATACTATACTTGAGAGAAGGTAATATTTGAGTATGCAAATAACACTTATATGAAGCTGCAATTCGGGTGACTCTCCATTAAGAGCAAAGGTATGCAACTAAACTATATAAATTGCACATTACTAATTTGTGGAAAATTTTGAAGACTTTACTTGAATCTTATGCAACGTGGAATGTGGTACTCACTACAATAGTCTTTTGCCAAATAAGGTACGAACTTGAATACTATTCTTTACACTTCTATTGTTTACCTTGAGGACAAGGTAAAAGTTAAGTGTGGGGGTGTGATAAGTGCATATTTACACTTATAATCATGATATTTTCAATCATAAAACACTTGGTTTAAGTCATTTTATACTTCATATAAAAGATTTCACATGGTATGTAGTTGTTTTTTATGCAAATGCAGAAACTAGGTAAATCTTAGGAGTAAATTAATCAAAAGTGGAATTCTATGAAAAAATTGTGAAAAAGGTGCAAAAAGGTGCGTGGAACACAAATATTTGGCTTAGGATCGAAGTTGTCAAAGATCGGCAAAGGTGAAAAGAAGAATCATGAATAAACATCATTTCACAATCTGACATCTATTCGCAGTCGTGACTTATCACTCTTCATAAGTAGAAAACTGCCAATCAATGTTCATGATCACAACATGAGATTCGCGATCGCGATATGTGATGGTTAATGGTTATCTCTTATCAACTACCAACTACTAGATAACAACGATCAACCACCATCAACTACCAATTGAAAAGACACCTTTTGGAAGTCAACCAATCATGAAAAGGTGCATTTCCATTGTGGATGTGGATGAATCGTTTCATCTAATCTAAATGAAGTGATGCAACTCTTTGCCAATGGACACGACTCTTCATTTGGATAGACGCAACCCTTCACACTGTATAAATAGGGCTCCAAAACTCCACAATTTCGTGTATGGGATGATAGGTGTGGTATATAGTGTATACGTGCATACTTAGTTTTAGAGAGAAAATTGTGTAGATTTCGCTTCGTTCTAAGTTAGCAAGAAAATGTATGAGTGATTCGAACATTATTTCGATCACTAGATTACCCTACATCTAACCTGCATCCACAAAGGTTAGTAGGAGATATGGCACATATGTTCGATTTGATTTTGAGAAGGCTCGTGTGGCCTAATTAAAACATTGATGATTTAAAGTTATTAATTTAAATAAAAATGGTTCATTTTTATTTACACATACGTTGATCAATTTTATTAGTGACAATGAGCACATGGCAAAGTGTGAGGCTTGTTATCCGGAAATACTTTTTATTCCCTTCATGGGGATAATCTAACATAAATAAAAATTAAAAGAAATAGAAGAAGAAAAATATTACAATATTTACAATAGTAATCGATAAGACAATTCGTAGGTCTACAAAAAAACTAGAAAAAGATGAAGCAAATGAGAGCACGGAATTTGCAATTCTAGGAACTCAAAGGCTTACCCTTTCGGTGTGAATCCACTTCGGTGTAACCAATGATCCCCCAGAGCATTCCTCTTTCATTTTGATTTAATTGGTGGTTTAATTAAAAATAAGTGTTTATTTATCCAAAAGATAATCAGACTCAGGTTTTAAATTTGTTTTAGACCCAAGAATATCTGAGAATTTAAGAGGAAAAGTAGATGAAGAAAAGTTTTGAAAATAATTAAAAATTGGGATCCAAACGTGTTTTGGATCCAAGAAAATATTGGAAGAAATGAAAGAAAGTATTTTTGTAGTGTTTTCCTCTGAAAATTAGATTTTTTTTCTGAAATTTCGAACCCCCCTCAATCTAAAAAGGTCCGACTATTTATAGGAGAAAACCTTGAAAATCCAAAAAGGTAAGAAAATTTGGTGAGGTCACCAAAGAGTCTGGCAACCTCGCCAAAGAGTCTGGCGAGGTCACCAGAGTTCTTGCAAGCCTCACCATAAGGTTCCGGATCCGATTTTCTATGGCATTTTCTGATTTTTTTGTGTATTTTCATATTTTTTTAATTAATTTCTAAATTAAAGGAAACAAATTAAATAATTTTATTAGAAAAGTCTTTTTGAATTTAGAGACATGGAAGACCCCATTTAAAGATCATCGGATGATCGAAAAATGTGTGATCCAAGGATAAAAATCTCGAAAAGCCGTCATCATTGAAAGCGCGAGCTGATACAAAATCTTGTGCTCATAGCTGCCCCTTGTGTGATAATTGCTGGTTGTATAACCAGTATGATCACATGAAATGAGCGTAGGGATAGAGAATACCTGACCGGTGTGGTTGGTGACTTCTTGTTCCCAATTGGTGATAACATAGGCCTTCCTTTCTAGCACTGTGCCTTCATAGGGTTGTCCATTTCTTTCTTCGGAATCCCTTAGGTACTTGGTGCCCCTTGTGGGCGAGTCGATCGTTTCTTTCTGCGACATCCCTTTAGTGGTTGACAACCGTTTCTTTCTTCGGTCGTGGTCATTTTGTACCCCTTATGAGTTTACCTTCAGTTGATTTTGTCCGTTGGAACTGCCGGGGTAGGGGGCTTGAATTCGTTTCAAAGGCGACCCCATTGAGATAACAGTTTCTTTCGTCAATCGTTGGATGAGATTGTTTCTTTCTTTGGACATCGAGATAATTGTTTCCTTCTTCGGTTGTATTTTGATTTTCCTTAGTAGGATGTTGACTTGTTTCTTGTGATAAGTTAGAGAAAAAGATAATGTTAATACATTTTATGATGAGTGTTTTAATTATTTGATTGAGTTTATGCGAAGCAAACCTTCAATCAAAAATTAAAATGATAAATAAGTAAGTTTAGTGGAAATTCAAGGATGTCCCGAAAATTGCTTCGTTATTTTAGGAGGCTTTTGTGATGTTACAATGTTGACTTTAGGCTTGAGTGGGCCTTCATCTTGTTTGTAGGTTCCTCATGTGGAGGTGGGGTTTCTTGTTTACTGGGACGGTGTTGCCCCTGTTTGGTATCATCTTTACTAGTGAATAATGCGATGCGTATGTAACATATGCATGTTTTTATACATAAACAATATTTATCCTATGATGTATGTTCTTCTATTGTAGGTGTTGTGGGCTTATTCATTGAAAAGCCTTCTCTCGTGCTAGTGCATGGTTGCCCCTAGGGTTTATCTTTTTAGGGACTCCATGGATTACTCCCCTAGAGCGACGACCATGGGTTCATTGAATCAGATTGGAGTTCATAGCTGGGATCTGGTTTGAGGAAAGTTTGGATGAGTCATTGATCCCGCATTGTGTCGGTGATGATCGATTGGAAGCTGTTTGCTTGAAGAGTTGTCACGTATCGTTCCAAGGAGGAGATGATGAATTTGATATTTCTTTGGTTCTAATTTCTGCATAGACCACCCTTGCGGGTTTTCAATCTATCGAACCTTGTCTTAATTTTTACTTGGACCACCCTTTTAGGTTTTCAATCCAGCAGACTCATTTTTCTTTATTTTTTCATTTTTTGGATGTTTACTTGTGATATTCTACCATTAATATACAAGCAATCAAGATAAGCATATGCATAAATATTCAGCAAAAATAACAATTCATTGATGAACTTAATAGGGGTATAAATGTTTCAAATGATTTAAATCCTACCATCAGTTAGCCCTTTCAGGTTTTCTAACCAATATGGTTCTCTCGATGTCCTAAATTTTACCTGAGCTGCCCTTTTCGGGTTTTCAACTCAGCGGACTATTCTTTTTCTGTTTTGAAAAGAAACCCCTAATTTTTGCTCAACTAACCGAGTGTTAATTGACAGGATAATTACAAATTTATTTGTTGTTGGTACTGCTTTTTTATTGATTTATTTCTTTCACCTATGCGTGTTAGCAATTGTGTAAGACTTGGTTGATTTGATAGATAGGTTGTCGTCCATGTCCATGACTTCAATTGTTCTCTATCTAGTTCAGGGTTTCTGATCCATTGGTTGGTGCTCATGCCGCTTTGCTGGCTTGAGGTGTATGTGATGATTGGTCTTGTTTATCAACATTTCCTTTTGAGTTCAATTGTTTAATGGTGTAATGATTATCCCACAAATGGTAGCGAGCTATTCGAAGGAGTTGTTGACGTATTCAATGATATGACTTCTTTTTGCCTTTAGTATTGACCCTTTAGGGGAGCTTCAATTTACTTTAGTCATTTTGACTTTTGTTTGATTACCTCACGAATGGTGGTGAGTCATGTGAGGGAGTTGTTGACGTGTTTAATGATCTGACTCCTTCTTTGTGACATTGCGCCAGTTGTTTAGTCTCAACTTGCTTTGTCGACATTTCGACCTTACTCTGGCTTCGATCATTTAGATCTTTACATGCTTCGTTCCTTTGATTGACTGAGTTAATAGTCAGTGGACATTTCATGCTTGGAGATCTTTCTGCCAATCTTACATCTTTGTAGGATGAGGCAGATGCTATCACGCGTTGTCTAAGTACATTAGTCTATCTCTCTCTTTCTCTCAAGAGTCAAATCATTTGAAATTACAGTGACTTTGGGGAATCCATTTATACCCAAATTAATTTCATGACATAATGTGTCACATGTGGTAAAAACATTATGTGTAAGCTTATGAGAATGCGTGATGTCATCAATAGAATATCAAGCAAATAAACAAAGTTCAATTTGTTTAGAAATTCAAAGGCTACGTGGGCAAAGTAGTTGATTTATTACATCATCAATCATGGGTTATTCTAACGCCCCTAAAATGTATTCATGGATTCAAAGTGCTCCATCCTCTCTTCCTTCTCAAACACTTTTCGATAGCTGGAGAAGCTATCAGATCCGAATTTACTCCTCTATGGTTGTAGTGCGCCATCCAATAGCTTTGTTATCATCTCTGGTAGGGTCAAACAAGTTTGCAACCTAACCTGTGTGGCCATCCAGCGTGCATAGTAGGATTTGAAGCTCTCACCGTGCCTTTGCCTTATAGCCTCCAGATGTTGCATTGTGGTTTCCATCTGAGTGTTGAAACCGTAATGCCCCATCATGGCCTGAGCAAGGCTATTCCAATCAGTAGCTATGTCCAACGGAAGGTGGCTGTACCATTCATTGGCTGGGTGGCCCAAGGTAATGACAAAGAGATTAACCATCATCCGCTCGCTAAACCTTAATGCTCTCATCACCATCTAATAATTTGTTAAGTGAGCGCATGGGTTGCCAGATCCCACATACTTTTCAAAATGCGGCATTACAAAGTTTGGGGGCAAGCTATCTTCGTCCTCGATTAGATGGCCACCTTGAGTAGCCAAGAATTGTTGCCACAATTCCACCATGCCTGGTTGTTAGATGATGGCTTTTCCTGCGCTTGGATAAGAGCCATATTGCCCCTGGGGATATGTCATAAAATTGGGCAGTTGAGGTACCTGGAACTGTGAGGCAACCGACGTACTCTAGTTAGGAACAAGCTGTTGGGTCATTCCTTGATAAAAAAAACCCTGGTGTGAATGCTAGCTGGACAGGCTGCCCCTGGAAGAATTGGTTACCAGATTACTGCTAGAAAGGATTGGCAAAGTTAAATCCCGGCAGAACAATTGGAGGCTGGTTCTGTCTTTGTCCTACCCCGAACTAATAAAAGGTAGTTGGGGGCACCATGTGTGAGGTGGGAGGTCCCCCTGTTTCAGGTCATCTAGTTGGACCTCCATTGTTAAGGGTGACCTCCGGGCTGGACACCACATTCTGAGCTCTCCCGGCATGTTAGCGAATGAGAGATGCTAGCTGTTCGCTGTTGGCAAAGGCTTTAAGGCAGCTGCAATCTTGGCTCTCACTGACGACTGCTGAGAATTTTATCCCGTAAGGATGGGGTGATCTTCCCTTGCACCTTCTTCTTGTGGATTGGCCAGGACAGACATGTGCTGAACTGAATCTAAGTCTGAACCAGATTCCTCACTTGAGTCAGTGTACGAAACCCCCTCCAGATTGACCACGACTGGGGAAACGTAGACCAGGCGGTGAGTAGACCCTTTCCAAGCCCCCTTTCATACACAAGAAGAATATCGAACCATGCGTTTGAGATTCATGACATGACTCGTGATGCGAGAAATGCGTGAGATGTTTAATGTTATGGCTGCATTCTGATAAGTGTATAATTACACTTATTATCATATAAATTTTATACAATAAACACTGTAGTTTTAGTCATTTTTATACTTCATACAAAAGATTTCACGTGGTATGTAGTTGTTTTTTATGCAAATGCAAATACTAGGTAAATCTTGGGAGTAAAATGAGCTAAAAAGGAATTCTATGAAAAAAGAGTGAAAAAGGTGCAAAAAGATGCGTGGAACTTAAAGATTTGGCTTAGGATCGAAGCTGTCGAAGATCGATGAAGTTACAAGAAGAATTCTGAGTAAAACTCAATTCGCGGTCGCGACTTGTTTACTTCAGAATCAGAAGATTGCCAATCAAAGATTCACGATCACGACATGTATATCACGGTCGCGACATGGACGGTTTTCTGGTGTTATCTTTTTAACTAACAACCGCCAGATAAGCATGATAAACCGCCATCAACTGCCATCAACTACCAATGCACAAACACCTATCAAGAGTCAACCAATCATGAAAAGGTGCTTATCCATTGTGGATTATATCAAAGCTACTCAACCAATCACAATGAAGAGATGCAATCTTTCACCAATGGACACAACCCTTCGTTTGGATAGACGTAACCCTTCGAACTCTATAAATAGGGCTCCAAACCTCACAAATTTCGTGGCACATGGTTGTTCGCCACTTTTCTACTGATAAGTTTAATCAATAATGGTTCCAAAATCTCGTGAACTATTGGCTAATAACTATGCCAAAATCTTGCTCACAAATAAATGTGGGTGTTGTCAATACCTCTTATCACATAGAAAAATGATGATAACTACAAGTATACAGTTGCTTTGTATTTTTAAAAGATATCAAACCCACAGGGAAGGAACCAGGTCTAAAGATAAACTAGGGAAGAAACAAAGTAAAATAAAATAAAAATAGATTAGAGATTTTAATGGATAGGAAGATTAGAAAAGTTGAGTAAATATAGATGTGATAGATTAGAGACTCTAAATAAATAGATTTTTCACTACGAACAAGTATAGCAGAGAAAAT
>CATIWQ010515551.1:0-18892 GCA_949673415.1 Euphorbia schlechtendalii
TCTTTTAAATAGGATAAAAATCCTATCTCCTAATTAAGCAAGGAGTTTTTCTAAACTAAATAATTAAAGTCCTTTAATCTAAATTCCTAACTTATCTAAAAAGAGAATAAAAATAACAAAATAGGAGGTCTCTAATTAAGCAATATGTCTTCTCAGAATAGGACTCTGTATGGCTAATCGAATTAATTCCCAATTATGCTTCTATCCGCAATGTCTTGCCCTTGACTCCAGGTTAACTCCATACAGCTGCTACCTCTCTAACAGATTACTGCTTCTTCAAGTTCAGCCTTAGCCTTGACTCCAGGTTAACTCCAATTTCATGATATCTCAACTCAGAATTGATTAACACCTAAAGACACAAAATTTAACCACAAATCAGCAATAAACCATTCCAAAACAGAGAACAATAGACGTTAAAACATGTTGGAATTACAAGTTATCATTTAGGAAAAGAGGTAAGAAAGATAGGAAAAATGGAAGGATTCTGATCAAGAGAAGGGGTCAGAATGATTCCGACCAGGCTAGGGAGAAGCGGCTATGCGAAACCCTAGCAGAGCCCCCATCTTTCTGGAGTGGTTCCTGAAGCTAAAATTGAAGGCTCCAAACATTATATATAATTTGAATTTAGAATAATTTTTTACGGATTAACCATCTATTATGAATTTTATGTGAACTACTTAAACAATTTATAGCATAAAAATACATCTTGGACTTCTTGGAATCCTACAAGATTAAGAAAAACATCAAACTTTCCTACCACATTAAAAATGACAAAATGGTGCTACCAAGCCAGAATGACCAATTCCACATAAAAAATAGATCTTCCAGTTAATTCTGTTAATGAATGCTAACCTTAGTAATTTTTTTGAGAAGGTAGTCATCAAATATTACATCCTTTACAAGTTCATAATCACCATCACCCTATCAAGTGAAGCCATGACATCAAAATCACAAGCAATAGAGAGGAATTTTTTTCATTGCAAAACTTACTTTTGATCTGCACAGCATACTGAAAACTAAACCTTCTACTATGCCATAAGGATTTCCATTAATATAAACTTGCATTTGTGTCATAATGAGCTTTAATTATCAATAGTATAATATTTACGTATCATTGAAAATTTTTTAGATTAGAAAAAATTTTAAGTAAAAAATTTCATTTGAATGTCTAGAATTGGATTATAAATGGGAGTTACAAAAACTTAAACTGAAAAGTCAAGCCTGGCCTGGCATAAATTGTTGACAAAATTTGAGTACTACAACCGAGGATGCAATTATTGAACAACTATGATTAATGATTATGCATCCTTCAACTTTAAGAATCTATGTGTGCATATAAGAACAATGTGTATGCATGGTAGCGTAAACTCTAGTTTGGCCATGAGAAGTGTTATAAAACAATACTACAATAATTGGTTAACAAAATCAGAAAATGGCATTGACTTTCCATATACCACTATGTAAAAGAATGATAACAATGACCCATAACTCAAAGAAGAGCTGGATCCAAGACTTCTATTTTATAAAAAGCATAACAAAGCAATACGGAAAATATCCCATATCTTTGTTAGAAAAGCACAAAAATCATGGCACAAATCAGCAAAAATACAAAATGATTTTTCTCGGTGACAGTCTAGAAGTTGTAGTAGAAATACCCCTATGGCCCTACATATTTGTAGTAATATATTGAAATGTGAACAGACAAGGCAACCATCTACAAATTTTGGAAATATCTTTGGTTCTTTCCTTGAAAATTTTCAATGGTATGGAAATATAATTTGAATGTAATTTGATTCAAGGAAATGTAATTTGATTGTAATTACATTTCCTTCGACTATAGTGTAATATTTACGTACCATTAAATAGTAATAAGTAAAATTCATGAGTGTCTACCTGAGTTGGATGCTGACCTGGACCATCCCCTGCATTAATTATCGAAACACCAGCAGTAGCAGCAGCTCTTTTTGTAACACGATCTCAAAATGGTGCATAATAATGATATCTGAATATCCTCCAACTGTTCTAATACTATCTGCAAAATGAAGCTCCAAGAATAATGAACTAAACTGGCATTTAAGAGTTCAATGAAAAAGAAAACTAAAGACAGTTAGTTAGTTACCTTCGAGTGTCTCTCCTTTTGCAGCAGATGAAAATTCCCTTGCATTTTCAGAAATCAAAACTTCACCACCCAACCTCTTCATCACATATTCAAAAGAAAGCCTTATACGAGTAAATTGTTCATAGAAAAGGGTAGCCATAAGATAACCCTTGAGGATTTGACTACCGAACGAATTCTTTTCGATGCCTTCCATTTCTCGTGCAACTTCAAATATGGCATTTAAAATCTGTCTGTCAAACTGTTGTGCCTCGATCACATGATCAAGCTGGAATTTAAGCCCAGTTGAAAATGAAGGGGTATTCTCAAAATTTACTGTAGCGCAATTGATTATGTTCCTTGTTGAATGCCTTAAACCAGTAAAAACCAGTTTACATTTAATTGATTGTGTTCCTCGATGGATGGCCCTCCCAAGGAAATGTAATTTTTTACCTATTTTCATTGGAAAAACATCTTGTAATTTACAATGCTTCCATTAAATAATAATAGCATTCATGCAACTAAGCACAAATCTATTAAAAGAAAGTTGATGCAAAGGTGATTCTTACAGGAGATGCACCCTCGCAAAACTCGATCACACCTCGATCGATTAAATTTCCTTGTAAAATCGAGCGAAAAGCAAAATCAGTAAGAATCAAAACCATTCAGCAAAATTTATTCAATTTTTATATTCAAGACAAGAATATAAAAAATGGAGCTAGCATTTCACTAGAAAAGTACTCAAATCAAACTCGGGAGAAGTTTACTGAAAGTCAGATTTCAGAACATCAAAAAAGCATGCTTGCTTAATATATGTTGTACAATTTGGTAATGATTATCATCTATGAGTGATTTAGGTAAGTCATTTAGGGGAGTGATAGTAGGGGCTGATTGTTTCTTTCCCAATCTATACCTAATATCATGGTATAAATTGAGTAACATTTCAATAAGGAAAGACTTGCAATCTTTAACATTCAACCATGAGAAACCACGATTACCTGATGTAGAGTTTAAATTAGCAAAAGAGATTTTTACACATAATCAAATTATGCGGAACCTAATGAACTTCTCAACTAATGCCTAAAACCCACATCCTAATTCTCAAATAGAATTGCGGCAAATCAAAAATAAAAATTGGACAAATTAATATGGAAATTAATCTAGTACAAGGTGCTTAAAGAGCAGAGGCAAGATCTGTAAATCCTTAAACAAGTTTTCCCTGACATAATTATCACGTTATTAGAAAGAACTCAAAATCCAGGCAGCTAATACCATAACCATAAATTTTATTGAAAAAGGTCCAAACTAAAAGTAAAATTAGTGAATACTAACCTCCTCATCTCTCGTGATACGATTCCACTTTGTCAAATCTCAGGACAAAGCTCTAGCGTTCGTAATAGTATCACACACCAAATCCACTTCTTGTATCGAAATTTGATTTTCCAAGGCTTTGATTTGGAGTTTCAACGACTGAATCTTACCAAGTAATAACCCCCACTTACGAATCTACAGCTACTCTTCCCGCAGCCATCACTGCTCTTCACGGAGCCACCGTTGCTCCTCACTTAGCCATAAGAAGTCTTAACGATAAGAAGAAGAAGAATCGGGAGCAGAAGATGAACAACATATATGAGAATTGGAAAAAGAGAGTGAAATCGAAGGCTTGAAGAATGGTAGTGAGATGGCATCTGAATCTTTGACATTGCCTTTCTGATTTGCAAAAGCTGGAATCATTGTTTTCCCTGATAAAGAAGGATTGATGAACTTTGAAGGGGATTTAGGTATTTTTCAAAGAAACCACGAAATGTGGGAGAGGAGATGAGAGAAAATTTGTGATTTATATAATTTTTTAATGAATTTTAAATTTTTTTAACTAATTTTTCCATCAATTAACTAGCGGGAGATTTCCCACTCGTCAAGTTTTCACTATTCATTATGTTTTTCGCAAAGGTTAGACTAAAAGTGTTGCGATGAAAGTGTATTTGATCAACAAAAATATCTATTGCAACACTTTTTAAAATGTGTTTCGAAAAATCCTTTTTTTCTTCAAAAATCGCAACTCTTCAATGCAACACCAACCATTCTGGTTACGACAGGCCATCTATAGCGTAGTGGAACATATTGAGATTCAAAGGCAAGCGGTCCTAAATGATGAACTTGGCGGATCCGTCAATGGGGCTTTTAGCAGCAATTAGAGGTGATACTGTGAACCTTTTTTATGTCTGTAAGGAGTAGGGACATCCTTGCATTTTGAATTACGTTCCTTCTCTGAAATGTCTGTTTAACTCAGTCAAGTGGAACCCCACAAGTGAGTCGATTACTTTTTAGCATTTTTCGTTTATTCGGCAATTTTGTGTTTTTGTGCTTATGCTTCGCGAATGGGTGTAGTTTGTTTACTTTTGTCGAATTAGTATTTATTTGAGGGTTTATCTGTAGGGTGAAATGGTGAGGAAATGCTCTAGTTTAAACTCTAGCGAAATTGAATCAGATTTAGTTGGGTGTTGACTATAGATTTTTTTAGAAGCTCACAACCAATTCAACTGAATAATTTGATATCGAATCCTTTCATGTGGTGATTTTATCTTCTGCAGATTTGGTTTTATCTAGTGTTAGGGAAGATAAGAAGATTTCTTTATGGTGGAAAAATGGACAGAGCATGGGGAAGATTCCAGTTGCTGGGACAGAGAGTGGAGACAACATTGAGGTAATTTTCTTTGGAGTCCATTATGTAATAAGGATTTCTTGTGACTCAGATTCCATTCAATTTGTTTATGAAATTATGTTAACTTCTGGATGTAATTTAGTGCAAATGAAGTAGTATGTGACCGGGTCACATTAAAATGAATCATCTAATATAATTGATCCATTCCATATGGAAAAGTCCATCAAATGTGGCCACATTTAAACTTTATGCTATTCAATTAGTGTGCCCAATCTATCAAATCTTGCATTCTCTCAATTTTTTTTAATTTTCTATTGGAGTATTGAAAATGATTGATGGATATTGAGTTTTGTATCACATGTTGCTCTATCTTGCACTTGAAATATACTTCTTAACCTTTCATTGCATTGACTGGCTCAAATTCTTGTTTCAGGCTGTCGATAGGCACGTGTTCTTCATCAAACTTATTTATTGTTGTATGTTTTGGTTTACAGGAATCTATATTATCTATGTATCAGGTAATTTTAACTATTTACGTTTTCACACAATTGGATGTGTAACTTCATTGCGTAGACATGGGTACTACGAGAGATAAATGAGTTAAAGCATTTGCATAACATGTAGAAACATATTGGATATTACTGTATCATTTTGAATATAGAATAAAGGAATTCGACTATGTGTCTATGTTATGGTTTGATATATTTAAGATAAGTGGTATGAAAACTTGAGAAAATTTAGATGAATTATATCCACTTTTCTTTTACTGATGATGAAATTGAGTTCTTCCTTAGGAGAAAGAATTAGATATTTACAAAGAATGTAATTTATTTGTCTTTTGAAACTTTAAACAAAGTAATGGATGGTAAATAACAACATTCAAGATGTTTCTTTGATACAGTGAGTTGAAAATGAAGTGTTTGTGCTAATTGTGTTGATGGAATCAATCGAATCTCTCCCATCTTATGATATATGAGTTGATGCCCATTGACAAGCATCTCATACAGTTTCAACTGTAATTGTCCTAAAATAATGACAAAAGAACAACTGAAGCAATAAAATTGATTGGATATTTAATTAGCACATATTATATATATAAAAAGATAGAGAAAGAACAATCGAATTTTATTTACTTGCTTTTGTCTTTTTTTTTTTTGAAAATCCCTGGAGGAACGTTGTGTCCCTCCCAAGGGAAAAAGTTTGGAGCAGGTGAAAATTTCGAGGTGTATGTCCCAACTAGGTTGATGCATACACTTGCCTACAAAACACCTCCCCCTCTTTTTCAATAAAAATAAAAAATAAATTACAAAAACATGATCTCGAGCGAAGATCAAGTTCAGTTACAACTTAAAAATAAGTGTGGGGAAATAAATACATCCGAAACTACAAAGCTTAAATTCCTACGTAAAAGTTTAAAAAAGAAAAAACATAAATAAATATACGAACTCAAATGGTCTTCCAAACTCAAGACGCCTTCAAACACAAACCTATTCCTTCGTTTCCATAAGGTCCATGTAATGATAAACCATAGGGAAGTACCGAATTCTCTACTCGTACCTGGAGCAAACTAAGCTCGCCACATATCCAAGAATGCATAACCCGTCAATGGCATCGTTAAGTTTTGTGAAGAGTCAGATTTTATTGATTTTGCGATTTCATCAACTTTCGACTATAAACTGTTTCTTGTTGATTTTCGCTGCGTCATTGTTGATGTTGATTTTTCGTCAGGGTTGCCAAATATGGTAGGAGGTGAGAAGGAAGGTAGTGAAATATGGATTGATCTTATTTTTGAGAACCTCCTTTTTTCTTGCAAGGTATGCAACTCGACTGGTCACATCTCCTACAATTGTAAAAGAAATACCAAACCTTTAGATAATGGACTGTCGCATACAACTTGTAGAAAGGTGGACAAAGCCAAGAAGCCTGTTGCAAAGGACACGACAAAGGAAGCAAATCGTTTGGGGGGAATTTCCAATAGAATCATCTTGGATAACCAATTCAGCTTTGCAAAAAGTCGATTAATTCATGAGAGCATTGGAATGGCTTCGAAGGGTGTTAATGTCTTGAATCAAAGAAGCTTTGGTGGTAATTTAGCAATGAAATTCAACTTTCGCAAGGCAATTGATACGCTTGATTGGAATTTCCTATTCACGATTGCAATTGATACGCAAGGCAATTACGCCTTTGGGACAACATGGATATTTCTATTGTTTACGAGGAGCACGCCAGGGGATCCCCTCTAACCATTTCTTTTTTGTTTTGGCGGAAGATTTTTTTAGCCGATTGATGTTATTGTTGGCAAGTTTGGGTTTGATTAGTCAAATGAAGTATACAACCAACACACTCTTTTTTTTTTGCATATGTTGTATGCAGATGACATTTTGTTGTTTTGCAAAGCTTCGGTCTGTAACATGGAGGTCATCAAAGATGCTTTTGAGATGTATGGAATGAACTCAGGGCAGGGAGTTAATTGGAATAAATCTAATATTTATTTTAGCACCTTTATCAACGAGGAAAGAGTGAGAAACCTCACGGAGACTATAGGGATTAAAAAGGGTGAGCTAGCTTTTACTTACCTCGGGGTTCCGCTATTTAGTGGGTCTCCAAAGGCATTACATTTGAGGCCGATTTACCATAAAATAATTCAATGATTCGTGGGTTGGATTGGGAATTCTTTATGTATGGTTGGATGTTTGGTGCTTGTTAAATCAGTAATTGATAGCTCACTTCTTCATTCCAAGCTGAATTTCTGGAATTTAGAATGGCTTTTGCCTAAGGTGGGAGAAAAACTTAACTTTTTCAGGGCTGATCAGGCAAGGGGGACTGAGCTAGTGGCATATTTTACAATTAATTGCAAATGGACAACAGCCCTTCCCGCATCTTTGACAGCAGCAGTTCAACAGCAAGTTAGAGGCGTAGTCTTTTCTAGCGAACTCGAAGATAAATGTTTTTGGAGACCGGCAAGCAATGGTATTTTCACTGTGAAATTGTTTATCAATGGTTGCAACCACAATATCAAGCATGCCAAATTTCAAAGAAAATATGGCATAAAACAATCGCTCCTTTGCATTCGTTAGTTTGTTGGAAAGTTGTTCAAGGGTACTTTTCAATGCACGATTTGCTTTGCCGAAAGGGTTTAAACATTGTTTCTAAGTACTGCCTTCGCAATCAACACTGTGAGGACAAAAATCATCTTTTTGTTTGCTGCCATTTTGCAAGCTCAATATGGACAGTAGTGCAGTCATTTTTTTGCATAAAAATAGGGAATACGATTATTATTAATGACTTGATTTGTGATGCTTTCAACCTTCATTTCATCCCCCAAATACAAGTACTTTCGCACTCGGCTATTGTGAACGTGATTTGGATTATTTGAACCGATGCATCTTTGAAGAAAAACGTCCAAACATACACCTTTCGCTTCAACAATTATGGGAAATACTTAGAAGAACGGACATCTTGGGTTTCGATTCGATTTGTAATTCGATAGTCGAGTTGAACAGCTTACAAAACCTACATCCCATCCCTCGTGTTGTGAAAAGCTCCTAGAATAATCCCGGTTGGTTGGGTTCAGCCTCTAGAGTGCAAGATTAAAGTTAACACGGATGCATCAACGGAGGGAGCACTAGCGCAATCAGGTTGTGGTGGAATATTCAGAAATTCTAATGGCAATTTTGTCTTTGGCTTTTATTTTTACATGGAGATGGCTTTTGCTTTTGTTGCAAAATTAGAGCCGGCGATCCATGCGATTAAAATTGCAGTTGCAAGAGGATGGAACCAGCTCTTGATTGAGAGTGACTCTACATACGTGGTTCATAATACAGCCTGGACAGAGTGCTTAGGGTGCACCCAAATCATGCATATTTCGGTAACACATGTCTTCATAGAAAGAAATATGGTTGTGGATGCTTTAGCTAATCACGAACACATTCCACAAGCAACCACCAAATGGGATCAATCACCTCATTTTTACCGGGTTCTTTTGTATCATGATTGAAATAGTTGTGTTATTAACTATCGGTTTATATAATTGTTTTCCTTATGCGTTAGGCCATTAGCCTTGTTAGTTTTTTCTCTCAAACGATTTGTATTTTTTGATTTCTTTTATAATAAATTTTAAGGGTGTTGTTAGGAGTGGGGAAGGGCGGGTCCCCACATGGTGCTTCGTCTTGGCTTGCCTCTGGCTGTGGGTTTATAAGCGGCGAATGCAATGAGGGATTGATGTCACCCTCGCTTCTTTCTTCCTGTCTCTACTCTTATTCAAAAAATTTGCAATTTGCTTGCTAAATGGCATTGGAGGATGAGGGATTCTAAACAAAATTCCTTATAGGAAGCTTTTTATGTCCGAAGGCATGGCTTTAGATCATGGGCTAATATTTTTTAATCTGACTTGGCTCATGCATCATTGATTTGGTCGAATATAGTTTCTGGCTGCATCCGTTTAAGTGTTTTTTGGCATTGCCAATCTAGAGTTGGGAATGAGCGTTCATTTTGGCATGACAATTGGACCTCTTTCCAACCATTAAAGACTTATTCCCAGATTCATATAATTTGTGAAACATTCATCTATTCGGGATGGTTGCAATTTGTTATTTGATCTGGATGCGTTTTAAGGCCTGCTTGGAAGAGGAGATTGCGCATATCTCAACGGGATCGTTACTTTCAGCTTCGTACTTGAATTTCATACACGAACCCAACTCTATTACATGCCCATTTCGAGTGGTTTCATGATTCAGGGGCAGCTGCTTTTCTCAACTATTGAAGACAAATTTTTGTGGGAGTTTAGATCAAACAAGCTATTCTCATCGGGCATCATTCTGCATTGTATATTATCAGTCTTCTCGGTGGCCCCAACCTTCCAAAGACTTTTGAATCGTCTGGAAATCTTGTGTGTTGCGAAAGATAAGAGTTTTTTTATGGCTCCTCCTTGCCAACGCATTCTTTCCTCTTTCAAATAGGCTACAACTTAGTTCCTGATTATGTTTGCCCCTTGTGTTTTGATCTTGAAATGATCGATCATGTCTTCTTGTTTGGTTGAATAAACATGGGAATATGTGAAAATATTTTCAGTTGGTTGGGTATTTCCTTGACTATACTATCTTAGGTCCATGGTTTCCTTCTCCAATGGCAATCGTACTTCAACCCTAATATTTGTCATGAATTCGTGACTTCTCTTTTTGATTCTTTCTTGTGTGCTTGGTCCATGTTGAAGCCTAGGAACAAGTTCATCTTTGAAGGGTTGACTACCATCGGATGATTTGTTTTTGTCTAGTGTTCATTTTTGTCGGTTTTTATTCAAGTGTAATAGGCACGCTGATTGTTTCTCGACACCAGATTAGTTTAACAATCCGAGTTTGCTTCTAGCTTGTAACTGAATTGGTTCATTTTAAAAGTCACTTTATTTTAATGCATTTGGAGAGGGAGGTTTTTCTGTTTGTGGTTCGGTGTGGTGTTTTTATCACTTCATGCCTCTTCTCTTTTCCCTCCTTCCCTTTTATCTCTTAAAAAAGAGTCCTCGAGATAAGAACTAAGAGATACAAATGTAGTGCGATGAGATCCAAATACATTCGAATATTTCACTGATAGTATTGAAATGATACAGAAAAGATTAGCATGGCCCCTGCGAAAGGATGACACACATGAATTGAGAAATGGTTCAAATTTTTTTTGAATCCGATTTCCCTAAAAACCCTAGCTAATCTTTCCACTAATGGTTTGTTTTTTCTGCAATTCAGGATTCAAGTCAGTGACGATGAACTCCGCCAATGAATAGGTCAGTCACTATTTCCCGTTACAAATTTTAGTATTCTTCGAATCTATGCTTCTTCGATTGTAGTTATTGTAAATCAAATCCTTTTTATGATATCGTAAATCAGCTTTGATTTAGATGATCAATTCCTATTTATAGTAAATCAGCTCTGGTTAGTAGCTTAATGTATATTGATTTGGTATGGTAATATTAATTTCTGCAAGTCTAGACAAATCATGGCTATCACTTATTGTATTCATAATCTTTATCAAGTACATGTGTTTATATTGGTTCCGCTGTCGGGGTTATTCCCAAAATAATTTGTTTAAAGCTGCTTAATATTTTTTTTTTAAAAAAAACTCCTGGAGAGTCAGTGTAACTCTCCAAAAGCTAAAAGTTTGAGGCAGGAGAAACTTTCGGGGCGAAGTTCCCAACTAGGTTGGTTTCCACGCTTGCCTATAAAACTCCAACCTCTCTTTTATTAATTAAATAGTTACAATTCTCCAGAGGAGAATAGTAACTTAATTACAAAGTAATAATCTCGGGTTTACAAAAAGATCAGTGCACGCTAAAAAAGTATTACGCCTATTACAATGAAAGAAAAACCAACAAAGATTAATACTCGCCACCATAATATCACCATTGTCAAGCTTTCCTTCGAAAATCCACTTGCTGCAACGCTTCCATATAGACCAATTGATGGTAAACCAAAGAGAAATCCCGAAGTCGAAAGAGTTTCTTAGCCGAAATAAAGAAAGCCAAATGTTGAAAAATCCCATGAGAGTGTTTGGGAACGATAGAGGTATTTCCAACCAACTTAGAACTCCTGACCAAATTCGTGAACTTGATTGACATAGAAGGAATAAATGGTCAATCGTTTCTACCTCTCTACAAAATGGACAAATGGATTCGTTTACCAGGATGCAACCTCTAGAAAAAAGGAAAGCACGAGTTGCTAATCTTCCATGAAAGAGTAACCATCCAAAAAATTTAATTTTTAGAAGGATACAAGTGAACCAAATCAAAGGGAATACCGCAGTTGGCGTTGTCCAAGCTAAGGTACGGTAGAAAACATCATTAAAGGAGGCTATCGAGTACTGTTTTGTTGACCCAAAATCCCAAAAGAAGCTGTCATTATTTAATCCGAAGTGGAGCTGTTCACTAGAACCAGCAGTATACGCCAAACAGCCACTGAACAGGCTCGGGACAGCCATACAAATCCAGTTCTGAAGTTGGTAGCATTATTCATGTTGAGAAAATCGAAGATTGCGCTTTCAAAATGGACGGCAAAAGGCATTAGGATCCAATAAAGCCGAACATCCAATTAGAGTTGAACATCGCTTGTTGTTACATGAAGAATATAGGTCCACGAAAAGGTAATGTAGTTATTTATCCATAGTCCAATTATCATGCCAAAATGATGCCGAAGTACCGTTACCAATTCCCACACGGCAATACTTAGAGAATAAATCCTAATTAACTTTGTTATGGACACAATAAGTAACAATCGATCTCCAAATAGGTGACAAAGAGGAGTTCTCAATATTAGCTAAATCCATCCAAGATTCAAAACCATAGCAAGCAACACAAATGGAATACCCAAGAGAGTCCCGTTTTGCCATTTTGAATTTCCAAATCCATTTAAAAATGAGGCTGGAATTTACAAGAGAAAACCCCCAAGTCGATAAGGTAAATTAACAGTGGTCCAACTAATCTTGTTTATCCCCGGTAAATTCGAGTCACCTTGCCATAGAAAATTCCTCATTAACTTAAATAAGGAAGTATTAACGGAAGGGGGCATCTTGTGCAAAGACATAATGTAAATTATGTAAATTGGAAGGGAGGATAGTACCGATTTTAGTAGAACAAGGCGTCCGGCATAAGAGAGACAGTGACCCTTCCAACTAGCAAGGCGTTTCTTGAATTTTCCCACTAAAGGATCCCAACAAGTCAGCGGCAATCTATTAATACAAAGATGCATGCCCAAATAATTTATCAGGAATTTCTCAATTCGATAACCCAGCAACGTAGCCCCCAATTGGAGAAAATCATCAAAACAGTGAATACCAAGTAGCGTACTCTTGTGGAAGTTGATTCATAGTCCCGAGATGAGCTCAAAACATTTGAGAATGCCAATGAGATTTCGAAGTACATCTAAGTCAGGTTATAAAAAGCAGAGTGTATCATCGGTAAATTGGAGGAGAGACACGTTGGGAATACGCGATCTCCCACAAAGCTCGGGAGAAGGCCCTCACTAATACTTGCGTCTAACATCTGCTTTAAACCTTCAGCTTCCAAAACAAAGATGAATGGTGATAGTGGATCCCCTTGTTTAATCCCTCCACGAATCTGAATCGGATATGAAGGAAAGCCATTAACGAGTATTGACATCGATGATGATTTATGACAATTTGAAAGTCATGATATCCACTTTTTATCGAAACCCATTTTGACGAGAACTGCATCAATGTAGTCCCAGGAAACACAGTTAAATGCCTTATGAAATTCCAATTTCAGTACCATACATGAACTCCAACGGGAGTGAAATTTGTTTACGATCTCTGAAGCTAGAAACGAATAGTCGTGAATGCTGCGACCATTGATAAATGCAAACTGGTTATCAAAAATAATGTCAGGAAGGATCAACAGGAGTCTCGATGCTAACAATTTTTCCACAATTTTATAAATTCCATGGATGAGCGCGATCGGTCTAAAATTCTTGAGACTCGCTACTCCTGGAACTTTTTGGATAAGAATCATAAACGAGGTTTTAATTGAATCTGGAAGATGAGAAGATGAATGAAAACTGGAGATAAGGTTCATAATATGAGGTTGAAGGTTATCCCAAAAGAGTTTGTAAAAACGAAAATTAAATCCATCAGGACCCGATGATTTATTCTCCCCACAATCGCAAAGTGCATTCCAAACATCCTCAATTGAAAATGGAGCGTTTAATAAAGCATTTTGAGTCTCCAAGACCCATGAAAAATTCATACGACTTAGAGAATATGGGATCCAAGGGGCTACCGAGAACAAATTACTGTAGAACCCACGAATAACTTTTTTGCAAAGATTTTGGCTACATATCAATAGTGCCGAAAATTTGTTCACATGAAGTATAGGTGTTGTCAATACCACTTATCAAGATAGAAAAATGATGATAATTGCAAGTATACAGTTACGATGTAGTTTTAAAAGATATCTATCCCACAGGGAAGAACTAGCTCTAAAGATCAACAAGGAAAATGGAACGAAGAAAAGAAAATAAAATAATTTGAAGTTTTTGATAGGAGGATTAGAATGAAGAATGGATAGATATATGTATGGAAGATTAGAGATTCTAATATATAGTTATTCTTACGAAATAAGTATAGCAAAGAAAACATGCAAGTTCAACAAAGTTATTACGTTCACTAAACTAGTCTAACATAATCGGTTCTACACACTCAGATGTTCAATGATTCATCGCAGAGCAACAAATGAAATGACTTTTTTAATCTAGCGCAAACGAATTAAGACAATTATATAAACCCAGACAACATCAATACTATGCTTAGTACGGTATCGCTTTCACATAGCCATATTTAGCAATTCACCATTCCAAAAATATTAGCTCACTAAACAGCGTTATATCACAGATCTAGTGATTATACACAATCTCGTTAACCCCGAAACTACTCTTAAAGTTAACTCCAAAGCATATAACTTGATTAATATAAATGACTTAACACGAAATATGCATTATGACATATAGACATATCATAAACTTCGAAATAGAAAGTATAAGTAGAAAGTAAAGCAAAGTTGTAATGTATGCAAGTGAAAGCTAAAGTTGATCAAACCATATCCACTCTTTAATGGGAGTCTTCAATTCACGCAATTCCTGTGTCTACTTTGAATTCGATCTCGGCCCGTACAAAACCTCCGCTAGGTTGCTATTCTTTTTGAATATCGAACAAACAAATGTTGAAGAATGAAAACTTTTATTGATAAGTGATTTGCAAGTACACTTACACAACAATCATTCGAATATGTAGAGAAATCTACTAATCGAAACAAGGATTCGAATCACTTAAACATTTTCATGCTAGCACTTAAGAACGTAGCAAATCTAACTATACACACACTATATCTCTCACTTTTTCTAATTCCAATGCAACCAAATTTGTGAGGTTTGGAGCCCTATTTATAGTGTTCGAAGGGTTGCGTCTATCTAAACGAAGAGTTGTGTCCATTGGTGAAAGATTGCATTACTTCATTTTGATTAGTTGAGAAGCTTTAATCTTATCCACAATGGATAGGCATCTATTCATGATTAGTTGACTTCTGATAAGTGTCTTTTCGTTGGTAGTTGATGGCGGTTGATCATTCTTATCTAGTGGTTGGTAGTTAAGAAGAATTGACCAAAAAACCATCCAAGTCACGACCGTGATATACAAGTCACGACTGTGAATCTTTGTTTGACAAATTTTTGCTACTGAAGTGTATCAAGTCACGACTGTGAATTGTTGACATGATCGTGAATTGTGTTTTTCTTCAGAATTCTTCTTGTAACTTCATCGATCTTCGATAGCTTCGATCCTAAGCCAAATCTTTAAGTTCCATGCATCTTTTTGTTCCTTTTTCACTCTTTTTACATAGAATTCAACTTTAGATCATTATAATCCCAAGATTTACATAGTATCTGCATTTGCACAAAAAATAACTATATACCACGTGAAATCTTTTATATGAAGTATAAATTGACTTTAACTATAGTGTTTAGTGTGTAAAATTATATTGATAATAAGTGTAATTATACACTTATCATCAAGGATTTGACCAGATTGCGCACCTCTCCAGATGTCACCATTTTCTTCTCAACGATCTTAATGATCAAGAATTTCTTTACACCAAGGGAAAAGAGAAACTAGAGCAAGAGATTGCCTTGTAAATCATAGGCCAGTAATAGAACTTCCGAGCTGCCCTTGACACCTTCAACACCTACCTTAGACAAATTGTGCAAGGTCAGATAGCAAAGGTGGAGAAGGTAGCTGAAGAGGCTCTTCGAATGATAAATCTTAACAAGTGGTCTCTTCCTAGGCAACTGTTTCATCACAAGCCTCCTCAGCAACAACATCCCAAGACTAATCAAGACAAGACTATCGGCTCTTCCTTTACAGCACATAGAAAGTAGTATAGACTATGTACTTTATAATTTTGAGAACTTGTAATAGGACTTAGCTATGTAATCTTAGTTCAGGATATAAATAATGTACTGACTAAGTCATTTTTAATATAAATAAAAAGTTACAAGTTCCTACCTCAAGTTAAGATATTATTAACTTATCTTATGTTGTATATATGTTTATGCTGGGTATTGAAAATGTTATGCAAAAACTCATACAAGAGTTGAAGTAAAGCTGAAATAAGACAATGTCCCAAGTGAAGAAGACTCACTTAGTATGGGGGACCTGAGCCACTTGAAGAAGACTCACTCATCATGGTGGAGTTCAAGTTGACTAAGGAAAGTCACTCAGCACAAGGGAGTAGGTATTCTTGATATCTTTAAACTACTTATTCAATTAACTTCTTCTACTACCTGGTTTACTATCTATCCAAAATGGGGGAGATTGTAGAACCCAAGTTAATAGTACCTCATAGTATTTTAATGTTTTAGAAATAGCAAACTAACTAAGATAGTGAAATTAATTGAGTACTAATGTGAGCACGGGATTTTGTACCAGCTCGCGTGTTCAATGATGACGGCTTTTTGGGAAATTTATCCTCGAATCACACTATTTTCGACCATCCGACGATCTTGAAATGGGAATCCTCCTCGGACATTTTAAATTATTTAACTAAATAAAAAAAATACAAAAAAGAAAAAAAATATATATATATAAATAAAATAATAATAAACAAAATGAAGGAGATGTAATCTCGATCGCGAGGGAGCCTCACGCGGAGGCAGCCTCGCGCTAGGCTGTGCGAGGCAGCCCGCGGGAGGCTGCGCGAGGTAGCCTCGTGAGGGAGCCTCTCGCGAGGCTGCGCGAGGGAGCCTTGTGCAAGGCCGCGCAAGGGAGCCTCACGTGAGGCTGCGCGAGGCCGCGCAAGGGAGCCTCACATGAGGCTGCGCGAGGCCGCGCGAGGGAGCCTCGCGCGCAAAACCCTCACCGGTGAGGCTCTATGTTTTGGATTTTCGGGACTTCTTTTTTTCTATAAATAGTCGGGTCATTTTCAGTACACGGGGTCCGAAAATTCAGAGAGAAATATCATCTCTTTCAGGACAAAAAAATAAAAACAATATTTCTCACTTTCTTCTAACTTTTTCTCGTATCAAAAACACTTTTGAATTCCGAATTTCTTCATCTTAAAATCAAATTTCTTCATCAAATTTCTTCTGAAATCCTCAGATATTCTCGGGTCTAAAACCAATTTAAAACCCCGAGTCTGATTATCTTTTGGATAAATAAACACTTTATTTTCCAACCAACCAATTCTTTTTTACACTAAAATCCCAAGAATTAAACGAAGATTTTTGGACTTTTACTTTTCACATTAAATCACATTAAACAAAAACGAACAAGGAACGCTCCCGGGGATCGAACAGAAACGTCGAAATGGATTCATGCTAAAAGGGTAAAAGCCTCTAAGTTCCTATAGCTGCTTATTTTGTGCTCCTCCTTTTCTTCTTAATTTCTTTCTACATGTGAACCTAGGAATCATTTTATTGTAAATGTTGTAATTCTCTTCTTCTTCTTTTATTTCTTTTTAATTTTTGTATTAGAATATCCCCACGAAGGGAATAAAATATATTCCCAGATAACAGACCTCACCTTTTGCCATGCGGTCATTTTCACTAATAAAATTGACCAACATACATGTAAATAAAAATGAACTGTTTTTATTTAAATTAACAACTTTAAGTCACCGATGTTTTAATTAGGCCATACGGGCCTCGCCAAAATCAAATCAAACATGTGTGCCATATCATGTGCTAACCTTTGTGGATGCAGGTTAGATGTATGTTTAGGATTTATTTTCCTTCGGGTATTGCACATATTTTACGAGAAATGTAATTAATAGGATAGCGAGCGGTTGCATCCCCCGATTTTTTAAGCCTTGTAATTTTCATTTTTCCGCATTTACTTACGGTTTTGTGGATGGTTTATTTTTCTGCTTTATGAATAATTTATTATTTCGCAATACGTGAACCATGCATTTAACTCCAAAAACAACCTAAATGCGAATATGCATAATTAAAAGAAAACGGTTTTCTGTAGATGTAATAAATAGTGATCACTTAAGAAATAAGCAACTTATCCTGGAGCCGAATATCTGTGTCTTGGTGGGCCGTCCCCCGGACGTTAAGCCTCACAGGACTCCAATTCCTGGAAAGAGCTAATCTAGGTGGTGACTCCACACTGAGAAACGACGGATTCGGGTTCGAACCGATTTTAAACTTTTTTCGCCTTTTTCTCTTTCAACCCTTTTTTTCCCGGCACCCAGACCTGGTGGTTTTTCTTCTTTTTCAAACGCTCCGGTGGACCATGCCTATGAATCCGTATGCTCTCGGCCCACCGCTCCGTGTCGCCCGCTCACAACCACTTTTATACATGGTATAAACTCTTTACACCACATCGATTCTATTGTGATTTTAGATGCTGGTACAAAGAGATTGGTAAAATGGTAATGATGAATTACGCATTTAAGGGGATAATGATACATTACACCTATATATATCATGTATGTTATAAATGGGGTTGATAATTTGGTTGATTTCCTTGTTGCGTTAATTACTTGGTTGGTGTGTTTAGGTTGATAGTTGAAAACCATAGTTGGTTGATATATATAATATTGGGGTTGATGACATGTGTATGGTATGATAAGCTTTGTTAATTATCTCTATAAATAGAGACAAGTTTTCGTAAATATACAATTCATCCTTCACTAGTATGGCTCCCTTGTGCATTCATTAATTTTAGTATAATTTCTCTTTTCATATTCAGAACAAGTCCCATTATTTGTAATTTATTTATAGCACGAATGTGCTCTACTATTGAAAAAGAAACGAAGATTTTCGGTATTTCATTATATATATATGTATGTATGTGTATATACATATATACATGTATGTGCGTGTACACACACACATATATACATACACACACACACATGCACATACATACACACATACATACATACATACATACATACATACATACATGTATGTATGTATGTATGAATGTATGTATATATGTATACACACATACATACATATATACACACACATGCATGCATGCATGCATACATACATACATACATACATACATACATACATACATACATACATACATATATATATACATATATATATATAAATATACATATATATATATGTATG
>CATIWQ010515610.1:0-18335 GCA_949673415.1 Euphorbia schlechtendalii
TCTTTTATATTAATCAAGTTATATGCGTTGGAGTTAATTTTAAGAGTAGTTTCGGGGTTAACGATATCGTGTATAATCACTGGATCTGTGATATAACGTTGTTTAGTGAGCCAACATTTTTGGAATGGTAACTTGCTAAATATGGCTATGTGAGAGCGACACGTACTAAGCATAGTATTGATGTTGTCCAGGTTTATATAATTGTCTTAATTCATTTGCGCTAGACTTAGAAAAGTCATTTCATGTGTTGCTCTACGGTGAATAATTGAATATTTGAGTGTCTAGAACCGAGTTTGTTAAATTAATCTAGTGTTCATAATAACTTTGATGATTTTACATATTTTCTTTGCCATACTTATTCATTGGGAATATCTTTATACTTTTTATCTTTTCTAATCTTTCATACATTTGTCTATCCATCCATCATTAAAATCCAAAAATATTTTATTTTCTTTATTCTGTTTTCCCTATTTGATCTTTAGAGCTTGTCCGTCCCTGTGGGATCGATATCTTTTAAAACTACATCGTAACTGTATACTTGCAGTTATCATCATTTTTCTATGTGATAAGTGGTACTGACAACACCTTTGCTTTATGTGAACAAGTTTTTGGCGTCGTTGATATATAGCCAAATCTTGTGAACAAACTATTAAACTTGTCAGTAGAAAAGTGGTGAACTATTATCCTAGTGATATGGTTACTTTTATTGCAAAGTTGAGGCAAACCCACTTATCCGATCCTCCTACCGCCGATGCTCAAGCTAACGTGGAGGCTCTTATCGTGAGCCCGGTCTAGAGTCTTGACCATGCCTTAATGGGCCAGCACCTCCAAGACATGGAGGATGTGAACAAGATCAACCTTCTTTCCAGCCTAATCGATGTGGTGGAAATCCCTTCTTCTTCAGAGAAGAAGGGTGTGGAAGATGCTATTGCTAAGGGTGGAGAGGAGGAAGAAGGTGTCATCGCCATAGAGTAGATGATATGGGATGTGGATTTCCTGGAGGTGGGGGAAGTGTTCAAGGAAAGATAGGAAGCCCAAGAAGAGCCCCCCTACCGCAGCTACTCAAAAGCGAGCCAGGTTTGCTTCCCCTATAGAAAGTCTTTCCAAAAGACCTAAAGTGGATGGGGAGAGCTTTGAGGGTTCTCCAATCTGCTCAAAGGGGAGAGAGAAGGCCCTTGAGCAAGAACTTCCTTGCCCCATCAAGGTAAAGTTCCTATTTTCATATTAGCCCTTCTTCAGTTTTTTATTATTTGTTCCTTATTTATTCCTTTTATTCTATTGTAGTAGTGGCTAGAAGAGTATGGCCCTGATGGCAATCTTACCCACTTCAGGGTGGTGGAGAACTTGTGCTCCTTCTTGGAGCTTCCTAATGAGGAAGCTCACTACATCGGCCGTGGCTTGCTCTCCATGGCTAAAGAACATGTTTATAATAGTGTATGGATAATTTTTTCTACTTTGTATAATGATATTTTCTTCTCTTTGGCTTCTACAACTCACATTTATTCCTATGCAGAACCTCGCGAATTCTTTCCAATAGCTCAAGCACTTGCGCTAGACTAACCATAAGGCTCGGACCTTAAAGGCGGAGAAGGAGGCCTGGGCAGAGGACTTGACCCAGCTAAAGGGAGTGATGACCTCCATGCAAGAGGAGCTAAAGAAGGTAAAGCAAACTTTTGATGAAGGAGACCGAGCTATTTTCCAAGCTCAAATCAAACTTGGAAATAGAAAAGCAAGTGTTTCCGCCCACAATGCCGAGCTAGATAGGCTCAAGCTTTCATCATCTATAGCTATGGAAGAGGGTGTCCAGGCCAAGTCCTAGTTAGAGACTGATCTTGCCTCATCTCGCCAAGAGGTCGCCTCTTTGGGGAAGGAGCTGAAGAAGGCCCAGGACAGCGCCACTATTCTCAGGCTTAACTAAGGAGGTGTGAGCTATGATGGCCTCGATTGAGAAGACCTTGGCCATTTTTCAGAGGAAATGTAAGGCCACAAAGCATCATTACTACTAGGGGAAGAAAGTGATCTTGGATAACTGGAATAAGCATCGCATCACTTTCCAAGCCCAATTGCCGAAGAAGAATGCTGAGAAATTTCCTGGCACTGACCTAGATGAGCTCGCCTTGATGACTAACCCAAAGATAGGCAACCCTCTAATCCCGTTCCCAAGATCCAAGCCAATCCTACTGCCTTTGAGGCTTGTTTAGTGTATTCTGAGTTATGGGATTTAGAGGAGATTTCATCCGCTACCTTGTAACCTTGTTCAAATTAATGAAAATATTTACTCTTTAGGCTGTACCAGGCATTGTTTTCTTCCTTTATTCTTTTTTCTTTTTACGATAAGTATGCTTCATGTTAACTTAGGCTTTATGTAATCATTGGTCATTCTAGGCACTTTTTTACTTTCAGCCTTTAGCTTTGTTTTATAAATGGGGTTATACTAACACGCCAACCTTACATTTAACTTGGCTTGGGGCCTCTAAGGCGCTCTTTATTTTACCTTAGGCATTTTATTATAAATGGGGCTTTGGCCTTTGGTCTTATTATTTTAGCTTTGGACCTCCAAGGCACTCTTTACTTAGCTTTAAGCTTTATATTATTAATAAGGCTATATTAGAACTCGAATTAAGCCTTTTGCCTTACTATTTTAGCTTTGGGGCCTTTGGGGAACTCTTTTTAGCTTCTAATGGATAATGTGTACTTAATAGGGTATTGTGAAGAACGCTTCCTTTATTAATAAAATGATTGAAAATACATGATTGAATGAATGTGAAGATAACATAATGCATAAACTAGAATCATCCTGGACAAAATGAAAAAGAACTCAAACTACACTAGATGAACATGATTAAATTTCTAATCACCAAGGTAAAACTTTCGTAAAGCCATGACATTCCAAGTCCTTGGTAGGACTCTTCCTTCCATGTCTTGGATTTTGTAAGTGTTTTGGCTATGCTTTTGGGTGACTCTAAAGGGTCCTTCCCAGTTAATGCCAAATTTCCCTTGTCATATCCTTGCTCTAGAGGCTTCTACTTAAATTGACCGGGGCTTAACTCATTTATTTAATGCTTGCGCCACTCGCTGCCTATAGGTGACCATTCTGATGTAGGTTCGATCCCTTTTCCCTCCAGCTCATCCAGATTTCTTCGCTGCAGGTCTTCATTTGTGGCTTATCCCAAATAATTGTCCACTCTCACGCTTAGGGTGCCAATATCTACAAGGACCACTACTTTCGATGCCATAGGTGAGTAGGAATGGGGTTTGACCTGTGGCTGTCCTTGGAGTGGTCCGGTATGACCATAGTACGTTGTTCAACTCTTCCACCCATGAAAACCCATGTTTTAGTGCTTGAGTTTTGACTCTGTCGCGATTGTCCTGTTAGTAACCTCTATCATGCCATTGCATTGAGGATATGACATCAAGGAAAAGCGCAGCTTAATGTGTAATCCCTCATAATATGCCTTGAATGGTTCACAATTTAACTGTGTTCCGTTATCAATGATAATTGTGTGTGGGATACCGAACCTGGTCATAATATATTTATTAAAAAATTGGATTACCTGGTTTGACGTTATGGTTGTGACTAACTCAGCTTCTACCCATTTAGAGCAGTGGTCGACCACTATAATGATGAATTTCTTCTAATACTAGGCCAAGGAAAGAGGTCCCACAATGTCTACTCCCCAGGTGGAGAACGACTATGTTGTTCTGATCACCATCATGGTAGTTGGTGGAGTTCGAAGATTCTTTGCATAGGACTTGTAGGCTTGGTATTTCTAGATTATTTCCTTTGCATCCCACTCTATGGCCGGCCAGAAGTAACCTTGGATTCTTGACTTCCTCACGATTGCGTCCTTTTTCTCATGACCATTGCAGATCCCTTCATGCATCTCTTTCATTACAGATTCCACGTCTTTCCAGCCTAAGCACTTCCTCCAAGGGTAGCTTACGGACTTCCGAAATAGATCTTCCCCTCTAATCGCATATTGGAATGACTTGCGGACCACTTTCTATGCCTCAGCCTCATCTTCTGGAAGTACTCCCTCCCTCAAATAGAGCAGGATAGAGGTGTACCACTCCAGCCCTTGAGGGCCGGTCTTGATTACCAAGACTTGGGATTGGCTAATGTTGGGGGTTGTTAACTCGATGATCACTCCTAGGATCAGCCTCTCACCAGCAGGGTTAGATGCGGCCTTTGCCAATCAATCTACCTCGGCATTCTTCATTCTGGAAATGTTGTGGATCTCCAACTTAGAGGCTTTATCCCTTATCTTTGTCATTATTCCTTTCACCAGCTCGGCATACTTCTTCATTTTCTCATCTCTAATCGCATATCCGCCTCCCAACTGGTTAATAACCAACTCGGAGTCACTACAGACTTTGACCCAATCCAACTAAATGGCTTCCATTATCCTCAGAGCCTAGACAAATGCTTCATATTCCACAACATTGTTAGTGATTTGTAAGTATAAGAGAATGGCTTGGTTAATGATAATGCTTCCTAGGCCTTTCATGTGGATTCCTACCCCCTTAAATCATTGGCTAAACTCCCATCTACATAGACCATCCATCTAATCTCCTGCAAGACCTCGACCTTTATTTTGGGTACCTCTTGTATGAAGTTTGCTAACACGATCCCTTCATGGCTTTCCCAGGTTCGAAGCAGTGTCAAACACGAACAACTTGACCGCCCACTCTGCTATCCTTCTCAAGGTTTCTGGCTTTTGCAATACTTTCTTTAGCCCTAGGTTGGTTCGGACCGCCTTCTCTATGTTCAGATACCTCAGCTTGGCTTCTTTAGCTCCTTACTCACATAATAGACCAGGAATTGATCCGACCCTTTTTCTCTTATCAATACTGCCACAATGGTTTCCTCTCAACTATTGACGTATAGATATAATGGTTCGACCCCACTTGTCTGCTTAAAAGCGATGGTGAAGATAGGAACATCTTCAGGTTCTCAAACGCCTTTTCACAATCCTTGCTCCATGTGAAGTTCTTTGCTCCCTTCAATGATTTGTAGAACGGGAGGAATCATTTAGCTAAGCAGGAGATAAATTGGCCTAATGCGTTTACCTTCCCATTGAGCTTATGTACTTCATTTACGCTTTTCAATGACCTGAGGTCTAAGATCACCTTTATTTTATCGGGGTTCGCCTCTATGCCTCTTTGCGATACCAGGAACCCAAAAAACTTTCCTCCTGTGATCCCAAAGGTGCACTTCTTTGGGTTCAGCTTCAAATTGTGCTAGTTCAATGTCCTTAGAACCATCTCCACATCTCTTGGGTGGTTGGCCAAGGTCCGGCTCTTGATGATCATCTCATCCACATATAGCTCCACCATTTTGCCGACCATGTTCCCAAATATCTTGGCCACCATTCTTTGATATGTTGCTCCGGCGTTCTTCATGTCGAAGGGTATAAACTTGTAGCAGTTGGTGCCCTCGTGGGTAATGAATGATGTTTTCTCTAAATTGGCTTTGGCCATAGGAATCTGATTGTAGCTGGCTTGGGCATCTAATGTTGAATAAGAAATAAATCCGGTCGTAGAGTCCACTAGCGAGTCGATGCTAGGCAAGGGAAACCATTCCTTGGGGTAAGCTTGGTTTAAATCAGTGAAATCCACACACATGCAGAATTCCCCGCTAGACTTCTTAACTAAGACCGCATTGGCTACCCACTTGGGGTAATGAACCTCTCTGATGTGGCCGATCTTTAGTAATCGGGGTACCTAATTTGTTATGGCCTTTTGCTTCTTCGGGCTGTGATTCCTCCTCTTTTGCTTCATCGGGGTGAAGTCTAGACTTGTGATAAATTCATGCTCCATGAGCATCAGGTCGACCCCAGTCACATCTTCATGCTTCCATGCAAAGGAGTGTATGTTATCTAACAACACCTTGGCGAGATCCTCTTTCGATTTCCTTCTAGGATACCAGCAACCCTGACCTCCCTTCCTTGCACCAACACTAGCAATTCTAGCTTATCCAAAGCTTCGACCTTCTCTCTTTCTATGGATTGTGGGAGCGGGTCGGCTATTAAGGAGGCTAGGTAAGTCCCCCTAGTCACTTGTTGGTTTCCCTTGGCCACCACCACTCCTTTACAGGATGGTATGAGCATAGCTACGTACCTAATTGAAATTACGGCCTCTGAATCCGAGAAGGTGGGTCACCCTATGATTAGATTGTAGGAAAATGGCATGTCGACCACAAGAAACCTCTTCCATCGAGGGTATGAATCTCCTATCATCAAGGTTACGGTGACAGACCCCACCACGATCACTAATTGCCCCGCCAAGCCTATGACTAGTCCTTAGTCGATCCTCACCTTGTTGGTGTTGATCTGTAAAGCTTTGAAGGTGACCAAACTTACTGTATCTATCAAGATCCTCTTTATGAAATAGTCATCAACATGGGCATTGATGACCAATGCATTTGAGTGGGGAGGGGCTTCCTCATGTGGGAGAAAGAGAAGCTGGTGTAGGGATTGACACTTACGTAGCTTCAGTCTTCCTTACTTTTCCACTTCGCACTCATTAAGCCTCCCATAATTACGTGTATCACCCCTTTAGGGGCCGGTGGGGCACTTTTACCTCCCTCTGACCGCTCATAGCGGGGCCTTTCATTTTGAACCCTTTCATATGACCGCTCTCGTGGGCGATCATGCTCATTTCAATTCTTCTCCTCTCTAAGTGGGTAGTTTGCTAGGAATATGTTCAGCTTTCCCTCCATCACCTTCTTATTCAGTTCAATAGTCCAGTGCCTGCACTCCTCCATCTCGTGGCCCTTCGACTTGTGGAAGTCGCAGTATGTGCTAGGCCGGTGTAGCTTTGGAGGGTATTCTATATCTTTGCCGCTCCGCTCGATACAGTACAAGACCTCTTTCCTACTCGCCTGTAAGGGTATGAACTCCCTACTTAGTTCCTTCTTCATGAAATCTCCTCGTTTAGTGGAGGCAATCCTAGTTTGCTCGGCCGGGCTTAGGTGGCCCATTCCTCCTCCTGGTCGGGCATACTATTCTTATGGTTTTCCCATAATATCCACTTCCAAGCTTCTTGCATCATCAAACCTAGTGACTTTAGTCTCTTTGTTAGCAACTCCTTTGACAGATCAGGATATCGAAAATTGTTGGCCAACGTGTCTATGGCTACTTCTATTCCACACCCCCTAATCTCAAGTGTTAGCCTCTGAAACCACTCCAGGTAGGACACTAGACTCTCTCCTAGATTCTGCTTTAGTAGTCGCAGATCCTGGACCATCTTCAAAGGTGGAACTGAGGTGATGAAGTAAAGGATGAAGTCCTAGGCCATTTTCTTGAAAGATGTGATGGATCCAAGCTTAAGCCCCTCAAACCAATAATTTGCCGATCCTTCCAATATGGCTGGGAACAACTTACACTTCATGGAATCCGTGGCCATGGTAGAGATCGGAGACCGGTAGAAGTTTTGATGTGGTTGGCTGGATCGCCTTCTCCATTATACGTGTGCAACTTGGGGTATTTAAATTTCCTGTCGAATGGTGAATGCTGGATTTCCCCAAAGAAAGGGGATTCTGCATCCTCTACCTTGGTAAATATTGGGTCCACGCCGACCTCTGTCATGTAGGCCTTGAGATCTTTCATCATCTCAAGTTTTTGTTGCTTCATCATGGCTTCCATTTCCTCTTTCCTAACCACTTCCTACACAGCTCTGCGATGTTCCCCTCAAGTAGGATTGGCTCTTGCATACGAATCATCAAAGAAATCTAGCCGAGGTCTTTTCGAAGCAATCTCCTCCTCGGCTTGGCCATCCCTTATGTTCCTCTTCAAAGGTGGTCTTCTACTGCGGGGCCACAATGCCTAGGTCTCCGTTTGGGCCACCCAGTCTACTTCCATAGAGCTTTGGCCTTTCCATTCACAATATCTAGCTAGACGTAGCAATCTATCCCGTGCCACTCTATCTATGTTGTCGCCTCCTTTCCTAGGTGATGGAATCTAATGGAACTATAAGATTTTTCCCATCTCCTCTCCGATCTCTCTCTGCCTATGTGCTCTACAGCCTTCTTGACCGTGCACGAGGCCTCCAACTCTGGCATATTATACATTAAGTGTCTCTTGTACCCGTCAGGCTTTTGACATTGTAGCGCGGCTTCCAAGGCCCTTAGTTTTTCCTCACTAGCCTCTCAAGCTAGTTTCTCCTCATTTACGGTGTCTTGTACCATCACCATGGTGTACATCAGTTGCTTACTGTGCTTAGCAATGGCCTGCTCCTTTGGAGTTGCACTGGGCAGAAGCCAGGCCTCCAAATCCTTCTCCACTTCCTTGGAGATCAAGATGAATTTTAGGACATTTCCCCAGATATACCGGGGCGGGGTGCATTCACTAGTTTCAATGAAAGCATCCTCTGCCCTATTCTAATTGTCTACTAGGTTTGAAGTGTGTTTAGTGATTTGTTGTGACGAATTAGGATCCATGACTGAAGTTTTGAAGGAAGGTTTCTTTGCTCACCACACCATGAGCGATCCAAATGTGGGTTATCCGATATACAACCAAACGTTAGATAGGCTCGGCCGGGGTTTCGACAAAGCCTCTCCAACACTCAAGTTAGTTAATAATGGGAGGATGATAGCTTGAATGTATTGAGAATAAATGAATTATGTACCTGAGAAACTCTGTAGAAAGTGGTATTTATAGTAGGACAAAGATGTGATGTAAACTGCTCGGATCATGCTGAGATAGTGGTAGTAACCTCTCTTATAGTGCATTAACCACTCAAGTACTACTGCACAGCTGTAACCATTATCCTGTATTAGGGGTTAACTGGTCCTCTGGGCCAAATGAGCGGCTATGGGCCACTTGGCGAGCTGTTATCACCCGGTATGGTTTATCCATACACGTGGTAGCCACATATCCACCTGCGTAAGTGACCCAGTCCAACCGGGTGGAGGGAACAACTTAGCAAACCATCCTCAACACGTGTGATGCCAGGTCATCTCTCATACTTATCTAAATAGCAAAGGATTCAGTCCTAGGTGGACTCTACCTCTTTACACAAGAGATGCACATCAAGTAGAAGTGAAAACCAGTGATAGAGATTTCCTCCATCATTGCTTGGGCTCATCCAACTCTTATATATATACAGACTTCCACTACGTGTTAGAGGTACATTATTCAAACTTACTTAATGCATTGTTACTCTCTTCCTCCTCCCTTAAATTCATCACTAACTTAAGCATCGGAGAGGCTACACCGATCACACGGCTAGTCCCCATAGTCATCCCTTGTTTTGTAGGTTCCGACCACCATACAAGGAGGACAACATAAAATCAACATTCTGAAGATAGGCTTGTGAGGAACACTTTCTCACACTAATCTTTCAGTGGTGCGGTGAGCGTGGAGCAAAAGAAAGTTTTTGTTCCACAAAATTTGAAACTTTTATTCTAGCGAACGAGCATAAGACACGCCAACCATGGCCAAGGACATTCCCGTCATAGGAAGTGGAGAGATACAACTCACAACCACATCCATGTCGATGATGTCTACATCAGCCATCATGTCATCCCATAACTCATCACATTCTGACGTCTATACTCCACCAATAGCTACAAATAGTTTCACCTTCTTCAAAAGCTTGGCACAAAAATAACTGATGACAAATAAGGTGCAATTTATTTGGGTTGCTAAGCGGTTCTGATGGCACATTGATGGCTGGACACACAGTTAGTGGCACATACCACAACAGCATGGATAGTTATCCCACACATGGGTATTTACCCATCTGACCAATACAATATCAACTACCCAATACATTTACCACACTCGACATGTTCACTCCACTCATCTTCGCCACTCCCCAGTAGCAAGCACCCATCCTCTCCACTCCACAACAACAAGCACCCATCAACATCCCACCTCAAGAAACGACGGGACCAAAAGACGGTGAACCCTCCACCCCATCATGGGCACAGCTTATGGGACTAATCAAGCGTCCCAACATATCTCAACAACTGATTCTTAATCAAATGCTATTCGGCCACATAGGCAGAACCTTCCACCTAGCCTACCACCACACGTGGTACCATGGAGAAAGACCACCCTCACCACATTTTCACGTAGTACCTCCGCCACAGGGAAAGGAAAAGCTATGTGAACAACCTAGAGTTCATAAAAATGTTCAAAGAGGGACTCAACCACTTCACAATCACCATGTAGAAGCCCCTCCTAACGGCCTCCTACTCCTCATTCAATACATGGATTCAAAATGAGTTACTAAACCCATACGTCAAAATCCCTCATTTTGATAATTATAGCGGCGACATGGATACCCGAACCCATGTTGAAACTTTCAAAAACAAGATAACCATGGCACGCATCTCTAAGGCACCCATGCGTGCTGGTACTTCAAAAGAACCTCATAGGGCCGGCCGCTTACTAGTTCAACGCGTTCCATTTGGCTCCATTAACAATTGGGAGAAACTCCAGCAGAAATTTTGCATATAATTTATTGGCTCCATCCCGGCTGGAACATCATCACGGATGCTTCACGATGTCAAACAAGGCTATAGTAGATAGTTACAAACCTGCATCGAATGATTCAACTATGCTTGCCTCTAAGTACAAAACATTGACTTCAGCACTACGAAGGAAGCAATGATCAGAGGAGCTCGTAGTGAATGATTGATGGTAGAAATCATTCAAAGAACCCGATTAACCTCCAACAAATGATGAACATAGAAAAGGGGCATATTGAGATCGAGCTACAGCATCCTAGGGAAAATCAACCGGCTAGCAGTCACCCTAGGTCTGAAAACTAAAGATCTAATAGGAGGAGGGGTAGTAACCTAAGTGGTAGTTGCAAGAAATATTACATCAACCCCATCCCCAATGGTAGGCCAGCATTAAACACCCCATTGAGTGACATCCTGGTCACCATATAGAAGGGTAGTGATAAAAGAAGCCTTCGTTACCCGAGGGTAACCATCGAGTCCCAGGATGGGACATGAATAAATAATTCAAGTTCCACAAGGCCAAAGGCCACCACATGGATGATTGTCAAGTCCTAGCAGATGAAGTCCACCAGCTTATAAAAGAGGGCAAGCTAGAGTAATTTGTTAAAGGCATCACCAAGTGGTTGACTAACGATGACAAGAGAGACCGGGAAGATAAGAGATCACCTAAGAGGCAGAACAAAGGCGCGATCCTCATGATCGGTGAAGGACCTTACTCACAAGAATCATTAAAGCAACCTAGGTCTACGGATAAAAGATCAGTTGATAAGGAAGTGGAGGATCTTTTTCCAAATACAGCATGGTCAAGCGACCCAGACTTGACCCACAAGTGGTAGAAGTAGAAATTGAGGGTGACATGACTAGATGAGTCATAGTGGACACAGGCAGCTCAGTCAACTTGATCACAAAACAAGCCCTAACGAAAATAAACATCATGAAAAATCACATGTTCCCCAGTTATGCGCCACTTGTAGGGTTGAGTGGCCACATGATGCCCTCTTTGGGATAAGTGAGCTTAGAATTTGAAATGGGGGATAAGAAACATAGATGGTGAGTGTAAGTGGAATTCATCGTAGCAGAGATCCCCATCACCTATTACGTAATCCTAGGAAGACCATTCCTAGTGGACACCGACTCACTCATCTACATGAGAAAGTTGGTAATGAGAATCCTTACCATTCGGGTGATAACTATCATCATTGGGAACCCCCGGATGGCTCATGAAACCTATCTCGCCTCGCTTCAAATCGACTCAGAAGGAGACGAAGAAAAGAAAGAAGAGAAGGCTGAGCTGGTAGGTGATTTAGAGATTTACATGATATCTCCAAAGAGACAAGTGAAAATCACCAAAGACTTAGATGACAACACCAAACATATGCAAGGTTTTTTAAGGAAGAACAACATACATTCTCTTGGAGCAATGATGACATACCCGATGTCCCTACTAAGGTTATCACCCATAACCTTGATCTTCACCCCAACACGGACCACTTAAATAGAAGGAGCGAAACCACGCCCCTAAGAGATAAAGAGTAATTAAAGTGGAGATTAATAAGTTGCTAGAAGCATCCACATTAGAATGGTGCATTACCTAGAATGGCTCGCCAACATGGTCCTAGTGTAGAAGCCAAATTATCATGGAGGATTTGTGTTGACTTCACTAACCTCAACAAAGCCACTCCTAAGGATAGCTTCGTGCTGCCCATCATCGATCAGCTGGTCGACTCAACAGCCAGCTTTACCATCTACTTACTCCTAGATGTAAATTCAGGCTATCACCAAATCCTAATGCATCCAGATGACCAAGAGAAAACATCCTTCATCACTCATGAAGGAACTTACTGCTGGTTAATAAAGATAGTAATTGAACATGTAAACTTACAAGGTGGAATTTCAGAACTTAAAATTAACCCTAAAGGAACTCCTAAGCATGCAACAATTGATATAATCTGAGTTGAAATGTTCTATAGATGAATATAGGTTTATAAAACTTATTAAAAGAAACCTAGCATCTAAGTAAAGATCATTACCAGTTGATGCGTGCCTTCCTTTGGTGCTGCGTTCCTTAGAGTAATTCAGCAGAATTCCATTAGCACTAGCTTCCAATCTAGGATAGCCTCTATGATTTATCCACATAGATCTTCACCGACCAAAACCTCCTATTGAGGAAGAACCCATTGGTAGACAGCAGCTGCTAGACTACTCAAAGACCAACATAAAAATATAACTAAGAAGGCTCTCTTCAAAATTGAATAAGCCTTCAAAAGAATTATTGCAATGTTGAAAAACTCGTGGAGGATCTTGCAAAAATCTAATGAAGAAAAGATATCGAACTCAGAATGAAGGCTGAGCTGAAGTGTGTGAAAAAAGAGAAAGGGGACCACTATTTATAATGGGAGGGGAGTTGAAAACTCCCCTCAAAAACCAATGTGGAATGGGTTTCTCTCATCCCATAGCTTGCATATATGCAAGGCAAGCCCTAATGGGCTTGCCTTGCCCTGTAAGCTAGGCTTGCGGGCTCTCCTGTAAGCCCAGTTTACAGGCCGCAGGTGAGCCCACTACCCGCTAATGTGCATTGGCCCAATACTACTGGACGTTGGTGGGCTATAAGCATATTTTACTCGCGGAGCAGCCGCAGAGGCCAAACCTATGAATAACCCATGTTCGAGGGGCCCACTTGCAACGGGAAATCCCTTGCTACGCTCTATGTAGTTTTTCCTAAAATACTCCTTTAATCCTTTTAATTAATATTTGGTCCAACAAATTAATAATTTATCCAATGATTTCAACATCCTCAATATGCACGGTATAGACCCATTCTATAAGTTCTTTACTTTTTCAAGTAAAGACCAAAGTATGTGTCCTCATAGGATCCCAAAGTATAGTGACACTACAGGTTAACTTAAACTTGGCTTCCCATCTAGGAACCTTTAGGCTTAATATTCCAGACCGATATGGAACCCGATAACTCTATACGATTAAATGGGCTTTCTAGCATAGGCGTATGATCCCCCGATACTCAGAATGTTACGTGCTTGTGACTTGATCCAATTTTGCAATAGTAACCAATACAATACACTCCTTCCATCAGCTAAGTACCATCTAGTTTATTGAGATCAGATTAAGTGTCATCTCATGTATTAGCAGTAGCTATCCTAGAATTAGACATGTTCACGAAGAACACCACTCACAATAATGTATCATGATTGACTGGAAGCCCGTTCTATCAATCTTATACTCTGATCAGAGGTTTATGAGTGTATCTCTATAACAAGAGGCCTTAAGGTACATCTCCCATTATATCACTATATCAGGAGCGATGGATCCCATCTTAACTACTCTGCTTACCAGCGAGTGATCATAACTGTACCCGTATTATCTTGATCACCAGGGTATGAATAAGTATGACCTAAAGTATAGCAACTCCTACACAAGGTAACCAGTATCTTAGGTTTGAGGATACTTGTACTGCTATTATAATAAGACATGACACCAACACATGGATATAGTTATTTTCGAGTGTCTATCTTATAGCTGTCTTCAGTTTATTACCCAAATACATTCATGTGTTAACTCAAGGTATAACCTTCAGCTCATGAGATCGGCTGCATGGATTCAATCCAAGGAGTAAGCCTACACATGCTAGTTTGTCAACTTCATTGATGTCTAGTAATGAAACTATGACTAGGGATATTAAGACTAGTCCTAGTAACACGTGTGTGCAGTTCTCACACCATATAGCTCCCACTATGTCCTTTCACTTTCACGCTATGAAATAGCTACAAACTTTATCTTATCAATGCGCATATATACAAAGACACACACACACACATAAATATATATATATATATATATATATATATATATATATATATATATATATATATGATACCAGCGAGATACATAAATTGAATAAACATTGATAACTAACAAAGATGCCTTTATTATTATTAATAATAATCTGAAATAGTTTATACATTATAACTAATTAAGATATATCTCCCTAATTGCCTCTAGAGCATACATCATGTTTAACAATCTCCCACTTGCACTAAAGCCAATTGCCCATGTGCTTCATGCATACTCATTAACATGTTAGTCATGCTTAACCTGAGTCAATATTTTTATTAGCCCATCCTCAAGATTCTGGTCTGTACGGATGTATTCTAAGCTTATATCCTTTCTAGGTACTATCTCCTAAATGAGATGGTATTTTCTAAGTACATGTTTGTTTCTCTGACGAGACCGTGGTTCCTTTGCCTGATAAATAGCCCTGTTATTATCGCAATAGACCGCTATTAGATTTACAATGTTGGACACCACACCCAGATCACTAATATATCCCTTAAGCTATACAGCTTGCTTGGTTACTTCTGAAGTAGCCATTTACTTAGATTCAGTGGTTGAATCGGTAGTCGTATCCTGTTTGAAACTTTTCCAAACAACTGCCCCTCCATTTTAACATAAACATATAGCTTGACTAGGACTTGTAATCGTCCATGTCAGACTGAAAACTCATGTCAGTGTATCCCTTCATAGAGAGATCACCTTATCCATATACCAAAAACATATCCTTAATCCTACGTCAGTACTTAAGAATAGTTTTAATGGCCATCTAGTTCTTCTCACTTTCATCATATTGAAATCTGCTCGTGATGCTCAATGCGTGTGAGACGTCTAGCCAAGTGCATACCATAGCATACATGATGGATCCTATCACTAAAGCATAGGGTAGTCCATTCATTCATAGTCTCTCCTCTTGTATTCTCGGACACTCAGATTTAGAAAGGTTAATCCCATGAGACATTAGAAGATAACCCTTTCATGACTGCTCAAGATTAAATCTAGTAAAAACCCTATTTATGTATTCACTTTGAGAAAGACCTGGTAGTCTTCTAAATCTATCATGGTAAATCTATATACCTAGTATAAAGGATGCTTCTCCAAGGTCGTTTATGGAGAACTTCTTTTACAACCATGACTTTACCGTTTGAAGAAAAGGAACATCATTTCCTATCAGTAATATGTTATCGACATATAATACAAGGAAAATGATTACACTCCTACTAGCCTTCTTATATACATAGGGCTCATTAGCATTTGACAAAAAACCAATTTCTCGGATTGTCTTGTCAAACTAATATTCCAACTCCTTGATGCTTGCTTAAGTCCATAAATGGACCTTTGCAACTTGCATACTACCGAGCCATCTTGGGATGTTAAATCTTTGGGTTGTATCATGTATACATCCCTATCCAAGTTCCCATTAAGGAACATTATTTTCACATCCATATGCCAGATCTCAAAATAGTTATGAGAATCAATGGCAAGGAGTATTCTAATAGACTTTAACATGGCCACTAGTGAAAAGGTTTCATCATAGTCAATACCTTCTTTTTTATTGTAACCTTTTACAACTAGCCTTGCTTTATAGGTAATTACATTACCACCCATGTCAGTTTTCTTCTTGAAAACCCACTTGCATCATATGGGCTTAATCCCACTTAGAGCATCAACCAAGCTCCAAACTTGATTTTTGTATATGGAGTCCATCTCTAACTTCATAGTTGTTAACCATTTATCAAAATCTAAGCCTTCTATTACCTCCTTATAAGTCTAGGGCTCGTCATCTTCCAAAAGGAAGATACGCTTATCATCATTTATGAGAAAACCGTATTGCTCGGGAGCGATTGGAGCCTAACCTGACCTACGTAATGTCAATGTTATAATAGGTTGTTCCATGCTTACACTTTCTTAAGTAACAGGTGTAGGAACAATCAATTGGTTATCTGTTTGATCTTCTTGCATACCTAATTCAAGATTTCCCCCACTAGCTTTCAAAAGTATATGCTCCTTCTCGAGGAATTGAGCATTTCTAGAAACAAGTACCTTTTATTCCTTAGATTCATAAAAGGTATAACCCAAGTCTCATTAGGGTAACCTACAAACAGACATCTATCGAACTTAGCACCCAGCTTATATGAACTTGTCCTCTTTGCATAAGCAAGCCATCCCCAAACTCTTAGGTGAGAAAAAGTGGGTTTCTTACCATACCACATTTCGTACGGTGTTTGATCAGCTAATTTTGACGGCATTCTATTTAGAATATAAACTACACTCTCAAGTGCATAACCTCCAAAGGATCTGGTGAGTTCTGCTTGGCTCATCATGGACTGAACCATATCGAGTAGGGTTTGATTTCTCCTTTCTTACACTCCATTGTGTTGGGGTGTATAAGGAGGTGTCCTTTAGGATAAAGTACCATTATCCCTTAGATAATCCTGAAATGCTTAGCTTATGTATTCATCACCTCGATCAGATGGAAGGGTTTTGATACTTTTCCCAAGTTGTTTCTCTACTTCAGTTCTGAATTCTTTGAATTTCTCAAAACTTTCAAACTTGTGCCTCATTAGGTATAGATAACCATATCGCTAGTAACCGTCGATAACAGTTATGAAGTAGACGAAACCCTCATGTGTTTTAACACTCATTGCACCACATACATCAGAATATATTATTTCCAAAGTACTAGTGGCATGCTGACCCTTTCCTTTGAAAGGTTTCTTAGTCATCTTTCCCTTTAAACAAGCTTTGCATGCACCATAGGATTACCATTCCATTGGGCCCAAGTCACCACATTTGTGTAACTTAGTTAAGTGAGTCTCATTTATATGGCCTAGATGATAATGCCATAAGTATGAGGATTTCTCATTAGCTAACTTCGATTTCTTAACAATGTTCATATTTAGAATTTCAGTTTTAGTATCTAGAATATAGTGCCATCAACACATATCCCATAAGCATAAAGAACCTTATCACGTCGAATTTGACAATTATTATTAGAAAATAAAATCTCAAATCCATCTATTGCTAAACACGCAATAGAAATAATATTCTTAGTGATAATAGGAATATAATAGCAATTATTAAAAATTAAAAGTAGGCTACTGGGCAAACGAAGGCTATATGTCCCTACAGCTGTTGCAGCAACCCGTGCTCCATTCCTAACTATTAGGTCCATTTCCCTCTTTGCAAGCCTCCTATTGTTCTGCAACCCCTACATAAAAGTACAAATATGAGTACCACAACTAGTATCTAATACCCATGTAGACCCATAAGGAACTATAGAGAAACTCTCTACTATGAACATACCTCTACAAATTCGGGCCATAGCCTTCATCATTATATGATGAGCTTATTCAAAGAGAAATATTTTCCCTCTTCAACTCTAACTTCTTCATGAGCTTTCTCTTGATTTTTAAACTTTTAAGTTTCTTCAACTTATGATCCTCAGCATTCATTTGCTCCTTGAGTTTATTTCTAAACTCAATCTCATAAATTTCAAGCAAGTCCATGAGTTGGGTCAAGGTACAGTTGGGAGAACACTCCTCAAGAATCTTCTTGAAGGAATCATATTTATTGGGTAATCCCCTCAATACCATTTCCCTCAAAGACTTCTCATTGTACTCAACTCCCAACTCTCTAAGCTTCTCAAAGTTGTCATATATGTATATAACCAGCTCTACTGCTGAGGTATCTCCCTACAACTTACTATGGAATTATTTATCTTCTAAACTTTCCACCGACTTGAGATGATCAATCATGGTTGCGAGATTCAACCCTTTATACACATGTTTGTACTTTGAGAGCATGTTGTCTAACGTGAGTTTTGCAGCAAACTCACAATCTCCCTCATGCGTCTAATAATCATTCATCTCACATGCAAAAGCATTCTTGCCAAGATGTTTGGGACTTGGATCAGTCAGAACATAATCCAGGTAGTAGTTATGAAGAACTCCTCTAACAGTATCAAACCATTCATTGAAGTTGTAAACATCATACTTTATGTCGGTAAGAGGAT
>CATIWQ010515613.1:0-12321 GCA_949673415.1 Euphorbia schlechtendalii
CGAAGGTTATTTAATTTGGTAAAACCTCGGCGAGATGTCTCGCTGACATGGTCTCGGCGCGGAGTGGCGCCGAGGTCTTCATCAGTTCTGTAGTTATTGGATCTTCTAATGGGCTTGGGCCTTTAATGGGCCTTGATATCATTGGTGAACTTTTTGTTGAATGTTTTGTGACTGGGATTCATATGTTTGAACACTTTCGATGGTGCTTCCTTGATGGCATTTAGTGTTTCAGTAGGCAGCCAACGACAAAAGCCAAGTATTACGGGTAATCATATGGTTTGGAGATTTTTAAGAATTGGGTTTCACATGAATACAAAATGGCCAACTGACGTGGCATCACTTCAAGATAGTTATAGGATCCACGTGTCATTATCATGTTTGTTACCGCGCAATTAAAAATACTCATCCCCAATTTAACATTGAGTATTTATTTTATCTTAATTAAATATTTCCTTATCTTAATTAAATAGTTTTTTTTGTAAGTATTTGATTTTTTTATTGGAGAAAGATACAAAATAACTGGTAGCGTATATAATGTCACGCTACTCCATATTGTTATAGGGCCAACCAATGATGTCCAGTGTGCCTTGTCATCTGATGCTCATCATTATATTCAACAACGCCTACGCATAGTTTCCCAATTCAACTTGCGTAATTTTTATGTGCATTCAAAATATGTTGCATTGAAAACAGATAGCAGCACATGACCAAATCAAACCAAACCAAACCAAAACTAGTCTGAATCAAGCATTGGTTGATAAAAACTTGGATAATCTCTGAAACTGTAATAACACTTTCAGAATGTAACTAATTTTGTGGTTCTCCAAAATTTTTCAATCGAATAAAATCAGAGTAAAAATCAGGAACTTAGAATGAATTTTTTGTTGTGAAGAAAAGTGAACCAGATTGCAAATAACGTTGCCAAAACAACTTGCAAAAATCTTCGCCAATACAGGTTTTTATAAGCCTGAAACAAGCAGTTGCAATGGTTCAAAGAAAAAGCATTGCGAAAAGTCGTGTTCATTCAAGCAGTAGCAACGGTTCAAGACAGAAGCGTCGCATAAAGTCACTCCTTGACCCTCTTAAGCTTAATATTGTAATAGAACTCGAACAAGCATGCACTCCGCACTCCCCTGACTTATTTGATGAAATATTATGATCGCATTGGTCAACTAAGTTACCAAGTTACACTAAATTACCAAAGGTCCTTCACTCAAGTTTTGGTACATGTTGGATAACTTGAAAGAGAATTAAACAATTAGAAGAGAGAAATTAAATGCAAATAAATTAATAGATAAATAACATTAATAAAAAATAAATGGGAACCAGAATAGTGGTGAGATTTTTTTTTTCCCGAATTTAGCAAACAATTTACAAGTCAATATAACAACCTAACAGATTAGCCGCCATCAAACATCTTTTATGACCACTTACATATCAAGTTTGGCAACCTCCTCCACCGATATATCCAAATCATTATTTATATTATTCAATGCCACCATTTCTATTTGACCCTCTTTTTTTCCGGTCCAACAAATAATTCATATTAATTAGTTGGCAACCATCCCAAACTGGAGTCAAATTATCTCCTTTTAGCCTTCCATTCATCTAATAAACAATTCAAAATTCAAAACCTTTTTTTACAAACCAACCCATATACCAGAAATGTTCAAATTGGAGATTGAGATTCAAACAGAAAGCATAGATTTCATTTATGTACAAGAAAAAGTCACATTTCCCCATGGTTCCAACAATTGATTGGACCCATTTCTAACAACTGAAAACTTGACAAAGAGAAAATGATAGAATTTCCAGGCAACCCTACTCTTCCTACGGGGTTTCCCTGTTTCCTAAGTAGTTTTGTTCCTAGACTTAAAAGGCTTTGAGATTTCTTAGTGGGAAGTTAAAGTTGGTGATGGGTATTGATTTACAAGTTAGGCAAAGGCACATTCTGTTCAAGAATAGGACCTAACCAATCCAAAATTAACAAAAGATCTGGACTTAAACAGGCCGCCAAAGAGGAAGCTAGTTGGAGACTCCAGAGATGCTGGTTTCGATGCTTGAGGACTCCCTTTCACCTTAAGTATTGTCTGGCCAATAACTTGTCTAATTGAATCAATGGTCTTACCATCAACTGGGTTCCCTGATGCATCTTCTACATAAAATGTATTAACCGCTTTGCCATCTCTCGTTGTCACTTCCGCCCTTGTAACCGAAAGGCTGTTTTCTCGAAAGATCCGTGTTATCTCAGATAGCAACCCTACTCTGTCTGTGGTGCATAGCTCTAGCTTCAAACCCTGAACCACAATCAATATTCAAAACACAGAAAAACAAAAACACTAAAAAATAAAAACACACAAACTCACCTCAGATACTCTCCTCTCAATAGCTGCTTCTAGACATTGTATCACTCTCTGTCTTTCAGCGTCCGATTTCACAGAAGATCCATCTATGTGTCTGATATAATATTCCTGCAAATATATCCATAAAAACAATAAGTCGGATATTCGATTACTCTATATAATTATTCTGATGTAAAAATGACGAAGCTTGCCTGATAAGCCTCTGGCCCCTCCGCATCAATGTTAGCATGAAAAACAACATACTCCATGTCGGTCAAAGTACAGACCGTATCAAATAACAGTTTCGGCCGATCTTTACTCCTTATAGTCACAACCGAGTAATCCTTGTCGTACCAATTGACAACGCTAACATTAGGCCTTTGCTTCTCATCCAACATCTCGTCATCATCGTCTTCTACTCTAACATAGTCTCGGTCAGCAAACATCATTTGGTGAAGCCTTCGGTCAGTATGGGTCATCCCGTGGGCCACAACGGTCTTCGCTGCCCTGGACTTGTTACTCCCCTTTAGAACATTACAGAGGAGTTGCTTGATCAGAGAAAGCCGTTCTGGGTCGGTAATTGCCGACCCGTTTTTACCGTCTGTTACTTGCATCACTGCGGCAGCTCGAGTATTATGAGTCCAAACCTCTGCGCTGACCACATTGCATTTCAAGTCGGTTAGCACAGCGCAGACTTCAGATAGCAACCCTGGCCTGTCGCTTCCGGTTAACTCGATTGCTGTGTGATCCATCGAAGGTAAGACCCCAACAGATCTCATTGACGAGAAAAATGACGATTCGGGCCCTAAAGACTGAAACAGTAAGGATATGTCCAAAGGGTTAGATCTGGTAGTATCTTAACCTAACAGCAAAGCGAGTAAAGGAGAAAGAAAAGGTGAAGACACAGCATTAATATGCAGCTCAGCTCTCACCTTTTGAATATAATCGAGAATAGCTTCATCGGTTATCTTATTTCCCTCTTGATCCCTGACATTGAAAACTGATAAAGACACAGAAAGTGAATTAAAGATCAACTTATCAACTTTAAACTCCAACAATAGAAAAGGATAAAGGGGATAAAGAATAATCCATACCATCCATGAACCAACCCCCATCGGAAGATATGTAAGCTTTGGTTATGATAAGATTGAGATCAGTAAGAACTTGTACAACATCGAGAAGTATTCCGTGTTTGTTTGCACTGTCTACCCTTATAACTGTAGCATTCTTGGAGGATTCATTATCAATCACAACCCTGCCAAAAGGTAAAATTTAAGCTAATTTGTTTTGAATCTGAAGTAATAAAAATGAATTGAAATGAAGAAATAAAGAACCTGGGAGGATTCAATCTGCGGAAGAGTTTCTCATACTCATCATCCATATCATTAGAAAAGCTCATGTTTGACATCTGTGGAAGTAAAATAGATAAAAAGGTATCAAATCATAACAGCCAATAACGGAATAACCATGACCAATAAGAAAACAGATACTGAAACACAAAAAGAACACTGAAGAATGAAGAATCAAATGCATCTGAATGACTGAATCAAAAAATTATTAACAGAGGAAGAAACCCTTCTTTTTTATAATGGAAAATACAATAACCATACCCACAAAGCCATTGATACACGAGAAAAAGCAGGCAGAGAGAGAGAGAGGGAGGGAGATTGTGTGGAAATCAAGCACAAATTCCAGGGCAGATAGGAAAGGTAATCAATTAAAATCAGAGAGACAGCATAATTACCCAACCCAACACAAAACAAAACATTAATCCCATCATTGGCAGCAACAAATTAACAATCACTACCAACCTAAACAAAAAACAACCCCATATCCATATAGAGAACACGAGAATCAAAAAGGGGGAAATATGAACACATACCCACAGCAATTGTTGATCTTCAAAGCCCAACTTCTCTTGGTTAACTCGATAAAGAAGAAACTTACATAGTATCTACACTACACACGCACATATATATATATATATATATATATATATATATATATATATATATATATATATATATATAAAGAAGAAATAAAGGGAAACAAGTACTCCCACCCCAGCGCGATCACACAATTAAAAACTATATATAATTCTAATTAAAAGCCGATATTTACCATAAGATTTGTATCAAAATAGGAAAAAGAATCAGACAAAACCCCGACAAGATACTCCAAAAACCTGCAACTTAATGAAAAAAAAAACTCAAATCGATCCCCTTCTCTCTCTCTGAAATAATTCAGCCTCTAATGGGCACGCTCTGTTTTCCACTGCGTTTTGCAGTAAATACCACTGTACTTGAAAAGGGAGAAAGTGTCAGGTTAAAAACGAGGAGGGTGGGAGAGGCCTGCGGGTGTGCGTTAACTACTTGCGGTGCATTTTAGTAATGAAAAGGGGGGAGGTGCTAATATAGACCGCTAAAGAGTAGGGGTGGAAATTAAATTATATTACATAAGCACATGGTTGTTAATAAATGAATAGGTAAAAAGGTAATGAATTTGTTCCGACGTTGGTGGAGATGGACCATTTTATGTCTGGATTTTGGACTTGGTCTATCACTCCACTGGACTAGGGTTTGGGCTCTCTAGTCCGCTAGGCTTTATTCACATTTCCAATTACAATCATGTGCGTTTCAAATTATTTTTAAGATTTTTGGTTGTTAGTTTGTTTTAGAACAGAAAAAGTATTTAACAAACAACAGCAGTAATGTCAGGTGGTTTTATAACCACCTTAAAAAAATTGACAAAAATCTTAGTCTAGTGATTGAATTAATATTTGTGATATTATAGGTCACAAGTTCAAATCCACGTTCGAAAGGGTGTTATTGTTGTAAGTTAAAAAAGAAGCAGCAATAATGTCAACTGAAATTTGATTTATCGTTGACTTGGTGATCGATTCAATTTAGTAATCTCACTCTTCAAAATGAAAAGTGTAATAATATGTGGTTAATTAGTTTGTTTTTGTTTAAAGCAAACAGCTTTTGAGTGATGATTAGTTTGTTACGATTAAAATTATTACCAATAGTTCAATAAAACTTATTAATAGTGTTTTCTCTTAAATTACGTTTTAAAATATGTCCATAAAAAATTTACGAATAAAGTATTTAAACGTTATCAAAACTTGCAAAAATAAAACTTATCGTACAACTTATGAGTATTTAAGAATCATTAAATTCATAGCTTTTCAACAAAATTATAAAGGTCCTTATTAAATACTATCACCTCACAAAACTTTCAATTAACATTCAAATTAATTGATTGGATTATTAAATTATTCCTATTTTCTTCAACAATTTTTTTTGCATAAAATGAGTTCAAATGGGGAAATTACGATGGGAGACGGGTCTCTTGCATCCTGTTTCCATCCAATGCAGTGGTGAAGTCGCATTGTAAGATGTGGGGTCCTCAGACTCCACATTATTTTTCAGAGATGGTATATTTATTAATAAATTATATTTTGACCCATAATCAGAGATGGTATATTTATTAATAAATTATATTTTGACCCATAAAAAATTTCAATGGTTCCATGTTTATGTTAAGGTTACTAATTTATTTTAAAAAAATATATTTTTTATAAATTTATCCACAACTTTACTATTTTTTTACAATTTTATTCTGTAATAAAAAATATTCATTATTTTAAACAAAATATTTTTTATGAATTTATATATGATATATTTTTAATAAGATATATATGAACACCACGATAAAAACTTTACTTTGCTTCCATTTAACCCTCAAATGGGACATCTGTTGAATGTGAATGTGTGATTGCAATTGAAAACCTATAAAATATGATACATTGAAATAAGTTAGAATAATCAATTTTTCACTTGAGTGCAAAAAATTTAAGGAAACATGACATACTTGCGGAACCTACAATAAATTTTCTAATTGTTATTCGAGGCAATTTGCATAGATAACGCACAAAAGTCAAAAGTTGTATTACAGTTTAGGTGACGTTTAGTAAGAGATATCATGGTTGTAAATGGGGAAATGGAAATGAATTAGCATCAATGATTTTTTTTAACAGAGAATGGGAGCTGTCCTTATATCAGAAATTTTACATGGAGCCGGGTATTCTAGAATACTTAGCTTCATTACAAGATATGTATTTCATTAACTGAAAATTGAGACACATGTAATGCACCGAAGTCGGATATTCTAGAATACCCAAGTCCATGTAAAAAATCTTGTATGAAAATAGTAGTGATTCCACTCATCAATCAAATTCCATGTCTAAGCACTTTATCATATTTGACGAAAAAAAATCTGATTCTCCAAAATGGTATCCCCTTCCATGTCCCTCAATCCATTATTTGACACGTGGTACATTTTCATGAAATAGAAAATAAAAAATAGGAAAAAGAAAATGTAAACAATAAAAAAACAAAATAATAATTACACATGTCAAATAATGGATGAGCAGGGCCGGCCCTGGGGGGGTGGGTAACGAGTGCCACCGCCCAGGGCTCATGTCGGAAGGGGCCCCAAAAATGATGTTTTTTTTATAGTTTTAATAATTAATGTTAAAAAGATAAAAGTAAATAATAATTATTAGTAGATAAAATGGTACATAATTTGTTATAGAAGTAAGAGGTCATGAGATCAAATCTTGGTATCCACAAAAAATAGTTAATTTTTATTATAATTTTTTACTAATGGTCAATTTTATTAATCTCTATATTATTTTGCCTAAGGTCTTCAATTTACCAGGACTGGGCCTGTGAATGAGAGACATGAAATGGGATACCATTTCAGGGACAACAGATTTGTTTCCATATTTTTTTCCATATTTGACAATTACTAATTTAAATAATTTCCCACGTTCGAATATCCTCATATATTCTTTCCTCTTTTTCTCTATATCTTTCTGTTTTTTCTAGTTATTAAATCCAATTGTTTTACAACCATAACTGTCTGTTTTATTATAAAACCATTAACATGCTGTAAAAAAAATGCAGAATTACGTATACATTAAAAGACAATAAATTGTTCACCCAGTTCGAATTTGAGAGTCGAAATCTTTAAGGTCACAACTTCAACCTTATTTATTAGGTCAAGATATTAATTACCATGAAACCATTAACACGTGAAATTATAATTAATCCCAACCAATCCATTTTCTTTTAAATATTAAATAATCTAATAGTTTATGCACAAAATTATCATGTATCGCCAGAATATTATCCCACTTAAGATACTGTTTTAATTTTTTTTAAATATTGCATCAAATTATATAACTCTTTGTGATGATCTGTGTGTATATATTTTTTATATTCAATTGCAGTGAATGCATGCCTCTTTAACTCAAAAAATTGAAAAGCCGTTTCATTTACCGAAAATTTAGACATTCTAAACTTGTTGACATTCCGGAAACCAACGCTATAAACAACCATTTCAAAATATTTTGTTGAAAGAGAGCCCTCAAAGGAAATGCTTAGCGAGTGCAAAAGAAAGGAAAAGGGTCATTTTATATGTCCCTTAAAATATGGTTAAGTATTTTTTAAAAAATTTTAAAAAGAAAATGGTGATATAGTAGCTGTTAAGATTATTCTCAAAATAGTGATTCTTCTTGGTGTCAGAGATATATAAATGAGAATATGTATATACCAAACAAAGTTGTTCAGAATACGAGCATTAGGCTCTTAAACACTGATGATTCCATAAATTTTTCATTATAGTTTCCAATATGCGAAAAAAGTCTTCAATGATAATAAGTAATATATCAGTTATCCATATAATTTATCAAATATTTGATATTTCAAGTAGAAAAATGTTTAATTGGTAATATGCATGTTAGAACAACCTGGATAATTTCTATTTTCTTATTGTGATTAACTAGTTTCAATAATAAAGTAATGTCTAGTTTCAATTCATATAAAATTTACACTAACGATTTTTTAAAAATGTGGGGATAGTGGACCCCATAGTAATTAAGATGATTTCGCCACTACTCTTAGAAACTGTATAAAATGACAGTTTGATAATTGAGACATCTCTCATTTACGTAGAGCGAAAAAATTGTTGTATCCAAGAGATTAATTGTGACCTCGGCTCAGGAACTCATAACCTATTGATTTCAAAAACCCTTCTTTTAGTAAAGACAATAAAACGAAGAGTAAATCAGAAAAATGTGGGTAATGATTAATGAAGAAGAAAAGCTGGGCATGCATTTGGATTGTAATTAAAAAAAAAAAGTAGTGTTAGAGAAAAAAGAGAAGGCACATGGCGAAATCGGTGGTCTGAATTTAAGTAAATTAAGGTGCGACCGCATCTCATCTATTTTTGCTTTGGTAACTTATCTATCTACTGTTACCCTCTTACTGTTCATTGTTCAATTCCCATCATTCTTTTACCCCATAATTTCCACCTCTCTTTGATAACTCAGACTCTGAATAAGCTTCGCGAATTGGTGCCTTGCTGGGTTCGTTGCTATGAAAGCAGTTCTTATATGATAAGTGATGGATTCAGGACTGGAATTAGAGTGAGGTATTATGTTCTGCAACTACCTAGTTAATTATTAGGCTGCGTATAATTCACACAATAAAAATGTAACATTCATAGTTGTCAAATTGAGATTTGAAATCTAGTTTTCTGAATCGGGAGCCGGGTATCGTGAATTGAATCATATGATTTGGTTGAATTTCATAAAATTACGTAAACAAATATTTATATTAAATTTTAAACGTTTAAAACTACAGTTTTATTATAAAAATGCATATCTACATGAAAGTATATGCCATTTGAGTATATTACAAATGTAATGATAATGAAATGATTCATATTTGGTTTGAAAGACTAGCTAAAAAATATAATAAATTGATATTTAATAATTAGAAAAGGCTTAGTTTTCGTCCCAGCCCAAATCAGACAATAATCAAATGGGGGTTTTAATGGAGATACTAGAAAAGTCAAAATAATTTTAAATCATGTCATGATGTAAATTTATAAATCTCACATTTTAAGTTTTGATTTTAAAAAAATGTGAATTTAAGTTTTGATTTTTCAAAATACGTGAACATAAGAATACCCAACGATTTCGGGTATAATAATTAGTATACCAGGTATAATAGACGTTATACCTGGTATAACAGACATTATACCAGATATGCTGTCAAATATATTGTTCGAATATGAAATTTGAAACCAAATCCTAAAATTTGCATTATCTTCAATGATTTGAATATTTCTCTAATATTCTTTGTTATGTTGACTATTATACCGGGTATAATAGTCATTATACCTGGTATAATGAATTATAATATTATTTAAATGCGATAACTGAAACTTGATCTTGATACTTTTTTATCTTCAGTTATTTTTTATAATATTAGTTTTCATTATACCATGTATAATGACATTTTCTGAAAACCGGATTCTAATGTGAAATATGAAACTTGATGTATAATGATCATATACTATTCAAATGTGAAACTTGATCTTAATACTTTCTTTATCTTCAATTATGTGAATATATTTTTGTATTACTCGTTATACAAGTTATAATGGCTATTATACCTGGTATAATTAGTATTATACATGGTATAATAATTATTATACTAGGTATAATATTCATTATAATAGTTATAATGACATGATGTGAAATTGAATTATAATGAAAGTCGAAAAAGGCATAAAAATTAACAAGATTATCAATAATCACACCACGATCTTCATACTTGAGATTCTTGAAAACATATGTCCAAATTCTATGATAATACACCAAAACAGTTAACATCTTGTACAGAAAAAGCTGAGTAAGAATACAAAAAACAAAAATCGTACAAACCTAAACTCGCCGGAGGAAAACTAAAGTCACCAGATTAGGAATAAAACTGAAACAAATCATGAAATCGCATCAAAACTGAAACTAAACTCACTGGAAAACTATAACAAATTGAACAAATTGCAATCTACAGAAAACAAGAAGAAAAAATAGAAGAGAATGAACTAACAAATCTCATAAAAAAATAAATCGGAACAAAAAATCACAAGAAAAACAGAGAAACTGAAATCGGAAAATCAAATTGAAGAAGAAAGCAAACCAGAATACAGATAAAACATATCGAAAAAAATTGAAGGAATGAAAAGAGGTAGCAACACAGATCGGAATGAGAAAAAATGCAGCAATAGATTTGGATCTAAATCGGAATTCGATGATGAAATTAGAATGAGTTGATACACAACAACAAGAGTTGATGAGATTTCGATTTACAAAGATCTTGATTAGAAGAAAAAGAAGAGGAGGGGGAGGAGGAAGAGGAGGAAGAGGAAGAAGACGAAGAGAGAGAAAGAGGGAGAGAATGTTGAAAAAAAAAGAAAGAAATATCTAATTATGGTAAAAGGGAAAATGTAAAATCAGAAAAGGTAAAAATATTATTTCTATTATGTAAAAGGAAAAATATTTTACCAAAAAAAGGTATTGGTTTATATTTCCCAATCAAATCAGTAATTCACAATTTAACCTTCATAAAAAACCCTGATAAGCAACCATAGGTCACTGAAACTCCTCCCTTCTTAGGTCATGTTCTCTTAACCTTCAATTTGGTTCAGTTAAATTTAGTTTAGTTCAGTTCAGGTCCGTTAAGTTTAGTTAAGTTCAGTTCAGTTAAGGTTAATTAAATTCAGTTCAGGTCTATAAATTCTAATTTTAATAATGATTATTCTAATTAATTTTTAATGAAAATTAATAGTAATAATAATAAAAAGAAGAACAACGATAAAAATATTAATATAGAAAAATTATTATTATTTAATGTAGTTAATATTGATTATAAATATAGTAAAAATAATGTTTAAATAGTAATAATTACTAGTGTTATTGATATAATAATAGTATTAATGTAACTATAATATAATTATATTTTTATTTATAATCATATTATTAATTAATTAATTAGAAAATGTGATATGGAAAAATAAAATAAAAATATTTATCAATTAAAACAACTATTACGTTTTTGTAATCCAATAATAAGTGATAATTTGAATCCAAGCTACAATATATTATAATAATTATTATTAGTGCACGTATAATTGTAACAATAATTATTATTTGAATAATAAAAGTTTAATTAAATGAATTTACATATCATAAATTTTTTTATTATTAATGGTATTAAAATTGTTTTATTAATTATTTTATATAGACAGTTATTAATAATATTTTTTTTAATGATTATTAATAATTTATTTATTTTTATATTTAATGGGTTTTACTATTATTTTAATAATTAATATATTTATTATTAAGTTTAATTAAGTTCAGGTTCATTCAGTTCAGTTCTGTAAAGTTCAGTTCAGGTCCATTAAGTTCAGTTCAGGTTCATTAAGTTCAGTTAAGTTCAATTCAGGTCCATTAAGTTCAGTTAAGTTCAGTTCAATTCAGGTTTTAGAAGTTGAAGAGAACAGGACCTTATAACCATTCACAGCCAACATTTATCTCTCAAACCTAATTATCATTCTTCACAACTCAACTCTTCCGCCGATTCATGTGAAATATGACATTACGAACACAGGAGAAAGGTGTGCCGACGAAAATTGTCGGTCTTTATCATTTTCCATCTTTTTTCTATTTCATGAATCAATGGAATCGGCTGAATTGTCCGATTTTAGCGATTCATCATTGATTTGGACGATTCACCGTTGATTCGGGGTGGATTTCGATTCACCTAATGAAGCAACTAGTGTTAAGGTTAAAAGCATGGAAATTTAAAAAATATGTTATCTTCGCAGTTTGATCCTACGACCTTCAATCTAAGGTGGGAACTTTACCAAACCATTTTTTGCAACACATTTACACATACCTAGTTTTTAGGTCCCAAATAATTAATTCGGTAGCCGGGTGATATGTGTTAATTAAAATAGATTCGCAACAACAATAGTAAAACAAATAAAGCAATAAAGAGACACAGAGATTTAAAAGAAAACCCTTAAAAGGGAAAAAACCACTGGGCATCGATAACTACAC
>CATIWQ010515630.1:0-18476 GCA_949673415.1 Euphorbia schlechtendalii
GTTTTTTACTAAACCGAACCGGACCGAACCGAAATATTTAGGTTCGGTCCGAATCGAACCGAATTCTATTCGATTCAGTATTTGATTCTCAAAATTTTAATTATTTGATTTTTGATTTATTTAATTCGGTTCGATTCTTGGACCGAACCGACCAATGCTGACCCCTAACCATACATACATTTTCTCTCTCTAAAAGGATTGTTTTGGCGGGAGGTGGGACCCATTCTTAATCAAAATCTCGTCTTTCTCAAGTCTCTTTCTCATAAATCCTCTACAACCAACTACCCTTTTCCACCTTCTTCTTCTTCTTCACTTGTAAATACATTTAAAAACTCATTGAGGAATTATCACAAACACCATTTGGGCATTGCAAAAAACATGGGAAAGGAGCCATCTTTACCATTACTCTGTGTTTTCTTCTTCCTCTTTTTTGACCAAATTCTCTCTCTTACCCCCGATGGGCTTTCCCTTCTCTCTCTAAAATCCGCCGTCGATCAACCGTCCGGTGGCGATTCTCCTTTCGCCGATTGGAATGAGGATGATCCCACTCCTTGCCGGTGGACTGGCATTTCATGTATGAACATTTCTGGCTTCCCTGACCCGCGTGTTGTTGGAATTGCAGTCTCCGGCAAGAATCTCAGGGGATATATTCCTTCTGAGCTGGGAACGCTGATCTATCTCCGGCGACTCAATCTCCACAGCAACAACTTTTACGGCTCGATTCCGGTTGAGCTTTTTAACGCTACTTCACTACACAGTCTCTTTTTATACGGCAACAATCTCTCCGGCGTTCTCCCGCCTTCAATCTGTAATCTCCCGAGGCTTCAAAACCTCGATATCTCTAACAATTCCTTATCAGGATCTTTGCCGGAGAAATTAAACCGCTGCAAGCAGTTGCAGAGGCTAATTTTAGCAAGAAACAAGTTCTCCGGCGACATCCCCGCTGGAATTTGGCCGGAATTGGATAGCTTAATTCAGCTTGATCTCTCTGCTAATGAATTCACCGGATCAATTCCCAACGATCTCGGCGAACTTAAGTCCCTATCAACCACCTTGAACCTCTCTTTCAACCATTTATCCGGCGGAATACCTAAATCCCTTGGAAATTTACCGGTGACCGTGAGTTTTGATCTGAAAAGCAATAATTTAACCGGAGAAATACCTCAAACAGGTTCATTTGCTAATCAAGGACCAACAGCTTTCCTCAACAATCCCCAATTATGCGGATTCCCTCTGCAGAAGCCATGCAAAGATTCAGCCAAAAGCAGACCGGAAAGCCAAAATTCGCCACCGGAAAACACTGGCGACGACAAGAAAGGCCTGAGCTCCGGCACGATTATACTCATTTCAGTAGCCGACGCCGCCGGAGTCGCAATTCTAGGGCTAATTATGATCTATTTCTACTGGAAAAAGAAGGACGATGCATCCAAAGGCTGCAGCTGCACAGGGAAGACCAGATTTGGAGGAAACGAGAAATATGGCTGCGGCGTTTCTCTCTGTGTCCGTGGATTCCCCACCGGCGACGAATCGGAGGCGGAGGATTTGGAGAAGGGCGGGAGAGAAGGCGGCGAATTGGTCGCCATTGATAAAGGTTTTAGCTTTGAATTGGACGAATTGCTTAGGGCTTCGGCTTATGTATTGGGAAAAAGTGGGTTGGGGATAGTGTATAAGGTGGTGCTCGGAAATGGTATTCCGGTGGCGGTGCGGCGGCTGGGAGAGGGCGGAGAGCAGCGGTACAAGGAGTTTGTCGGCGAAGTTCAGGCGATCGGGAAAGTAAAGCATCCAAATGTGGTGAAATTACGAGCTTATTATTGGGCAGTTGATGAAAAACTTCTCATTAGTGATTTTATCTCCAATGGCAATTTGGCTAATGCCCTCAGAGGTTAGTTATTTTATATTATTCTCGTCGAGATAATTTTGTTTCCTATTCAGTTTCGATAATATTGTTTGCTGTTTCTTCGTAGTTAATCATGTAGTGCATATCTTGTCACGTCGTTTGAAATATATTTTTGTAAGTTATGTGATATTAAAAAAATCATTTCTGATTTTTTATCGCTAGAATATGATTAGGTCTTTTATAGAATAAGAGTAATAGATTCCTACGTGATAATACGATTTATAAATTGATCACGATGTTTAATTAATAATAGGGATATAAATGAAACGAATCTCATATTACATCTCGAGAGGTTATGTTAGTTAGTAAATTTGAAATATAAATGTAGATGTGTTAAACCCATTAGATCAGATAAATAGATTTGTCCTACATGATATTGTTTGAACAACTACCATATTACTCTTTTTTATGATTTTAAAAAGTAGGTGAATCGTTTTCAAACAAAACTATAATATCTTAATAAGATAAATTAATGATAATACAAAATATATCTATCAATTTCAAAATGGTTAATTCATTCATGAAAAGGGTATTCATTTGAATTGGAATAATTATAGAGTTGCCTCAAATTATTTATCGATCATATTTTTGAGTTGTGAAATAAACCACCAACCAACATTTATCAGGATAAACTATGTACAATTCATCTCTTAGTTAATGGAAGTAAGATTAAACCTTTCTCGCGAAGCTTTGCATATCATTGACCATGGGAAAGACCTATATACTGGGGTTTTTGACCCCACCGTTCCCTCTCTTCAATTCGGATACCCATTTAAGGTTCTGTGGTTTATGAATGGAAGTGATTATAGGGGGGACAAATTGTAGTTGGCAATTCATTTGGGGTTTTAGTAGAGAAAACATAGATAGAAAGAGAAAGAAAAGGGAAAGAGGTGTAATTATAAGACATGGTATTAACCATGATAGCCATAAAAAATGATGGCCTACCATCCATGATTCACATCACCTACTTAATTGCTTCATTCTAACCATATTTTCCTCTTATGTTACATGCTTCTTCTTAAGTCTAACTTTTCTAGCTTCCAAAACCCGAAATGCTCTAGTATTTATTGGTCAACATGGTACACCCCCATTGACTTGATGTAATCTACAAGTAGTGTGTTTATTCTCGACATATCATATATGTTATCTTATTACATTTTTTGAAATTTAATTCGGTAAGTTAGAGTATGTTTTCAAATTTTGATAAATGATCAATAAACATATACTAGATTTAGATCTCGGGTTTATTGATTTAAAATGTTTTCTTTAATATCTAAATTGTAGGAAAGTTGGATGGAAATGATTGGAAGTGAATATTGTATATTGTATATGAATATTTAATGTTGCTGTTGTTGGCTCTAGGAGTTAGGTTTATACTGTTGTATTTGACTTAGATCTATCCTAGATGGTGGGACCCTAACATTCATTTTTGAATAATTGTGTCTCGTTATCATATGATATTTTAATAAAAATTACAATAACCTGGGAAAGAAATATAAATAGAGTCCCAAACAAATACAAACTAACATAGAAATTTTTTTTATAAGATATGGTTATTTTATTTATCAACAAATACAAACAATTACTCACATTTTCTGCTTACAAGTCGAGAGAACAAACTCTTACTTGTAAAATGAGTAACTGAGCGAGTAATCTTTTTAGGTGATCTGTATTTAGTAAACATGAGAAATGAAGGCCATTGACTTTGGCTTCTGGGTGTTGAAATGTGCATTGAGCTTAATTTTGTTGAAATTGACTTTCAATATGAAGATTCCATTGCAATTTTAATGGAAACTTTTCTCTGAACATGGCAATTGTTACTTTCTTTAGGAAAGACAAAAAGGATTAAATTAGTCTTAACTATTTGTGACTACTATACACTAAATAATCCAGTTCATAAAAAAACATATTCGGCATCGAGGTTTTATAGGTTTCACTTAAAAACTGTATAATAGAGATGAAAGAAGGGACGCAAATACTTCGAACCATCGATAAGTCCATGTTAGAATTATTTTCTTGTGCAAAAAAAAAAAAAAATTAAAAACTATATTTCATTTTTCAGGAAAAAATGGGCAGCCATCTTCAAGTCTTTCATGGGCAACAAGGCTAAGAATTGCCAAAGGCACAGCCAGAGGCTTAGCCTATCTCCACGAATGCAGCCCGAGAAAATTCGTCCATGGCGACATAAAACCATCGAACATCCTCCTTGACAACGAATTCCAGCCTCAAATCTCGGATTTCGGCCTCAACAGACTTATCAGCATCACAGGCAACAATCCTTCTTCATCTGGTGGCTTCATTGGAGGAGCCTTGCCATACTTAAAATCGGTTCAAGCTGATCGAACCAACAACTATCGAGCACCCGAAGCTCGAATTCCTGCCAATAGACCCACTCAGAAATGGGATTTGTATTCGTTTGGTGTGGTTTTGCTCGAATTGCTGACGGGGAAATCTCCGGAACTTTCTCCAACAACTTCGACTTCGATGGAAATTCCTGACATCGTTAGATGGGTTAGAAAAGGGTTCGAACAAGAGAACCCGCTTTCCGAAATGGTTGATCCTGCTTTGCTTCAAGAAGTTCATGCCAAAAAAGAGGTTTTAGCGGTTTTTCATGTCGCGCTTGCCTGTACCGAGACAGAACCTGATGTTCGTCCCAGGATGAAAACCGTGTCTGAAAATCTTGACAGGATCGGAACATAGAACAAACCGAAGAATTTGATGGGTAAGTTATCGTGCTTCGATTTGGCTATCCTGATTAGTCTCTTGTACTCGTAGTTTTCGTATGGTTTAACCTGTTGCTAACAAAATGGGATGCCAAAAGATTTCGGAATTTAGCAAGTTTTTGTAGGCTTAAATTGGGTGAGGATACAGTTTTTTTTGTTGGGGAAAATATGTAAGTAGTTGAATTTGTAATTTAATTTCCATCTCATTTAATGGGATGAATTCTAATAAATTGCAATTTTAGTTTTTCTATCCTTCCACGTCAGAATCATGTGTCATATTTGACGTTTTGCATTTTATTCTATTCCATTCCGTCAATCAAACGAGCCATTTATGTTTAAAGATCTTTTGGTTTTTTTGTTTGAAACTGCTTTACAAACTAAATTCATCTGCTGATTCCCTTTGAACTTGCAGTTACAAGAATATCGGTTTCACTATTCAAACTCGACTCTCTCTGGCTGATTTAATTCATAGATTTCGCCTTCATATTCAAAAACTAACTCTATAGTTTTCATATTTATAATTCAACTGAGTCTCAACGCTATGATATTCACAGTCTCGAACCATGAATACAAAACTCTACTCTATGTGACTGATTTATTTCCTAGTTTCTCTATTTCGATAAAACGAAACTGGTCTAATTCATAGTTTTATCTCAACATAACTTGACTGATCAAATTCATAGTTTTGGTTCTCGAGTTTAATACAATCTAGCTTATTCATTTCTTCAAATATTATAGAAGGGACCTTTTCAAGAAGTATTCACATGTACATGGAATAACATGAATTTTTGCGCCCAGGATGAACAGCTTGTGTATTTTTTCACTATTGTGATCACATACAAATCAATTCCTGATGTGATACGAAATCGATTCCAAGACTACCAAATTTGATTGAAAACTTGGAAGAATTTTTAGAAAAGCAGAAAACTTTAGAGATCATTATAAGGATTTCAATCATCCTTCTGATAGAATCATGTTAATATGAGCCGTTACCATACTTTTGATTTAGTTTCATGGTTTTCACGTGCCAATTAACATTGTTGTAGTCCTCACGAGAAAAATGTGTCGATTATTATAACTAATATTTTCAAAATAGGAAAACTATGCTTACTTGGCGTGTAAATAGTATTTAAACCCAAACATGTTTGCCTGGTTCGATTCAAGCTTGCTCTAATGGACTGGGTTTGAACCTCGATCACTTACTAGAGCCATCCCAAGCTTGCGTTAAGTGAAATAGGGAATTTGAGTAAATAAAATTAATTAAATACAAAACTGGATATGAGCTCCGTCTGATCAATAATAAAAAAGAATTTATCAATTTTTTACTATATATTTTTATATTTATTTGTTACATTTTTTTGTTTACAGACGAGCCCTGGGCTGCACTTGAGTATGATTTTATAAAGCCGGCTCTTAGATATAGAAATGATGGGTGGGCATGGGCTAATGGTTTTTTTTAAGAAAAATTGATGAGGCTCCCCTGGTCCTTGGCCCTAATAAATTTTCTTTTTAGGTTTTGATTGGGAAGAAATTTTGTAAAAATCGTGATAGAAAAAAAATGAGAGGAAGGAAATGTAAGGGATGATACATGAAGGAAACATAAAAGGATTAGATAAAATTGTATTTGAGAATGGGGATGGATTTTTTAAAAGAAAATGAAGAGGTAAATTAGAAAATATATTATTGTAAAAGAAATTTCAAATAAATTAAAAGAAAACGAAAGTAAATAAATTAGTTTGAAAGGGTAAAATGTTCAATGTCATCACCTTCCTCTCGATTCCGCCGATTTGGTGGGGGTGATAAACATGGTTTTTGACAGATAATGGGCACTATTCACGAATCACGATTCTTCTTCCCAAGCACATGTGTTGAACTCCTTTCCTTTACCTTACTCTCAGATTCTTCTTCCCAAGCTCCTCAGTTTATGGTGTTCAAGTGTTCAACTCCATTGTAGACATGAAAATAAGAGTGGCGATCAGCTTAAGGAGGGGTCATGAAGCCATGGTAATTAAAGTTACATCTGTAAGGAATTTGATTAATCTACAATGCATTGATATATGGTGAATGTTTGTTCATATTTCAATCTCAGTTTTCCATTCCATTTTTAAAATTTCTGTACTAATAAGCAATAGATTCGGCATCACCAGATTAAAGACATCGTGGTTCGAATTGATTGATGAAAGTCTACTGGTAATTTCTATTTTTTTTTCCAGAGTCTTTGAATAATTTCATTTGATATATTAAACGTCCTTTTCTTATCAGAATTTAGATGATCCGAGGATTCAAAAAGTCTCAGTACTCGGAATTATTTAAATTTCTAACTCTTTGCTTACCTCACTTCGAAAAAACAAACATTCGTTATTGTTTTATTTCTCGTTTGAGGTTGAATTTGAATTCTTATCTCTAGCTATTGTCACATCGACTATCAATTAAATTTGATACTGTAGTTGGAAATTGTCAATGCCTTTCTCTTAGTCAATGCTTATAAGTAAAATTTCCTCCCCTAAACATGTTCAAAAGCTTAAATCTTACAATCACAAGAATTGTTTGCAGAATGACTACTTTTAGTCTTTTACTTCTTTTAATTTTAGTCACAAAAATTGTTATTAAACTCAGTAACAATGGGCAATAGAATCGTGCATCACCAGAGTGGGTCGAATCAATTGATGAAACTCTACAGGTAATTTCCATGATTATATCATATTTAACCTAAGTTCTTTGAAGAATTTCATTTGATAATTGATATATCTAATTTCCTTTTCATATTGGAATCTAGATATGGTTGGAGAATTTAAAAAGTCTCAGTACTTGGAATGGTTCAAATTTCTAATTCTGTGATCACCTCACTTGAAAAAAACAAACATTCTCAATTGTTTATTTTTCGTTCAAGGTTGAATTTGAATTCTACTCCAGCTTGTGTATGATATATAAATTGTCTATTTGTCACATCAGCAATCAATATGGTGTTGGGGATAATGGACTTCCACTATTTATTCCTTCTCTTAGTCAATGCTTTGCATTTATAAGTAGAAGACTAGAAGTTGTTTTCCCCTATCTGTTCAAAGGCTTTACTGTTATTAGAATCTCAAAAATTGTTTACAGAATGACTATTTTTAGTCCTTTTCTTCTCTTTCTTCAAGCTGTCATTGCTTTTGTGCTAATCAATGTCGCTGCAGCTCAGCCTGGATGTGTTGAGAATGAGAGGGAAGCCCTGCTTAAATTTAGAGAGAGTGTGACGGATCTTTCAGGCTGGCTTTCTTCTTGGGATGGTGAAGATTGCTGCAACTGGACAGGTGTCAGCTGTAGCAACACGACAGGCAACGTTGTCAAACTGGACCTGCAAAGCTTTGGCGCATGTGATCTGGTAAATTTAAGTGATACAACATCTTTTAACAGAAAATGTTTGCTAGGCAAGTTAAATCCTTCTTTGACTAACTTGACATATCTGAATTACCTTGACTTGAGTTACAACAATTTTCAAGGAAATTCTATTCCAGGTTTCATAGGTTCCCTTAAGAATTTGAGCTATCTTGACCTTTCTTCTGCATACTTTTCCGGTATGATTCCCCCACATCTTGGGAATCTGTCAAACTTGATTCATCTTGATCTTACCTCATATTCGTATCCTAAAAATCTCTGGGTTTCTGACGTTACCTGGCTATCAAATCTCCGTTCCCTCGAATACCTTGGCCTAGGAGGGGTAAACCTTAGCAAGGTATCCTCTAACTGGCTGAATGAAGTTAATAAGCTTCCTTCGTTATTGGAGCTTCACCTTCCGAGCGCTGAACTTAAAGTCCTTCCTCAATCTCTTCCTCTCACAAATATCACATCACTTCTATTTCTCGATCTCTCGTACAATTTGGTTAGCTCCCCTTTACCTCGGTGGATCTTCAATATGACCAACCTTGCAAGCCTTATTCTTTATAATTGTCAACTTCCAGGAAACATTCCTGAAATTTCATCGGGAAGCTTATGCAACTTGCGCTTTATAGATCTCTCAAGCAATTTTCTTGATGGCCAGATAAATGAGTTCGTTGATTCCTTGAGTGGTTGTAAAAACAGTAGCCTGGAGGACATAGATTTCAGTTCAAACAAACTTACAGGCAGTTTGCCTGATTCCCTGGGATTTCTTAGTAGTTTAACATCACTTCAGCTCAATCATAACTCCTTCTCTGGTCAAATTCCACTATCTATTGGAAATTTATCTAACTTAATCCAGTTAGATCTGTCCTTCAACATTATGAATGGAGCCATCCCAAGCACCATGGCAAAACTTACTAAGTTGATTGCTCTGCACTTGTATTCAAATTCATGGGAAGGAACCATTACCGAAACTTATTTTGAGAATCTCACCACTTTATATGACTTTTCCTTGTCATCTGTACAAAATTCTTTGATTTTCAGTATGAAACCAAACTGGACCCCTCCGTTTAGTCTTAACTATCTCTCATTCGATGATTGCCAAGTTGGTCCCTTGTTTCCTTCATGGCTCAGAACTCAAAACCGAATTTCTCAAGTATCACTCTCAAATACTGCATTATCTGGAGTTATACCTGATTGGCTTTGGACATTATCATCAACGCTTTGGTGGTTGGATCTTTCTAGTAACATGCTAGAAGGAAGAATTTCAAACTCAATAATGGTAAGTGACCAGGGAGCATGGATTGATCTTGGGTTCAATCGCTTGGAAGGTCCGCTCCCACTTTGGGTCAACGTGACAAATCTCTCGTTACGGAACAATTTATTATCAGGACCAATTCCTTTAAACATCGGAGAAATTATGCCTAGGTTGGAAAACTTGGATCTTTCAAACAATTTCTTGAATGGTAGCATCCCACAATCCATTAATAAACTGAAGAGTTTAAGTTTCCTTGATTTGTCAAGCAATTCCCTGTCAGGAAAAATCCCTTCAGATTTTCAGGGTTTGCAGAGGCTGATGGTCCTAGATCTGTCCAAAAACAACTTGGATGGCGATATTCCGAGTTCTATTTGCTTATTGCCTTCACTTTTTTGGCTGAAGTTAAGCAGCAATAATCTTACTGGGAGGCTCGCGTCGACTCTCAGAAATTGTACAGGCTTCTTTTCAATTGATCTTGGATATAACAGGTTAACAGGTACAATATCAGAATGGGTTGCTGATAAATTGCTTCCTTTATCATATTTAGGTCTAAGGGCCAACATGCTAAGTGGAAAAATTCCTGAACAGATTTGTTATTTCCCTTATCTTCACATTTTGGACCTAGCATACAACAATTTGTCTGGGTCTATTCCAAAATGTTTTGGGAACAAGTCAGTTTGGCAAACTCTGCCCAGTGATTACTTTAGACTCACACCTGATGCTTTTCATATAGAGTTCTCCGAACACTTGGAATTAGTTGTGAAGGGAAGAAGAAACTAGTATATGAAGATAATATCTCTTGTTAACCTCTTAGACCTGTCTCACAATAATTTGTCAGGAGAAATACCTGAGGAATTAACAAATCTCTCAGCGTTGGGCACATTGAACTTATCTTGGAACCAATTTTCAGGAAAAATACCAGAGAGTATTGGAAGGATGCGATGGTTGGAATCTCTTGATCTCTCGTGGAACCATCTTATTGGCCGGATTCCTCCCATTATGGCTTCCTTGACTTCATTGAGTTATTTGAATTTGTCTTACAACAACTTGTCTGGACAGATTCCGAAAACCAATCAGTTCGATTCCTTCAACGAGACTTCCTATGAGGGTAACTCAGAGCTGTGTGGCCCTCCATTGCTGACCAATTGCTTCACTCCCACTGAAACTGGCAAAACTGGTCCAGATGATAAAGTTGGAACCGAAGATGAAGATGAGGATGACACGGTGTGGTTTTATGCGTGTATAGGACTCGGGTTTGTATTTGGATTTTGGGTTGTTTGTGGTACATGGCTATGAACAAGTCTTGCAGGATTGCATACTTCAAGTTTGTGGATCAAATGAAGGAAAGGATCTCTGTGGTCATTTCTCTTTGGGCGATACGATTTCGAAGGAAGTTGATGAGGGAAAGAAGATGAATTGCTGGCTGAGGTAAAGAAAGGTAACTTCTTACTTAGTTTGGTCAAAACTTCGTTTTAAATTACTCTATGACAACATTATAATCGCGATTATTTGAATGTTGCAGCTTTAGGAAGATGATGTAGCCCAGAGAATCTGAGATTTCCCGTACAATGTAAGAAAAGATTTTCCCTGAAAGCCTGCTGTTGCATATTTGTGTTTTTTATGCTTTCTTGTGGTGAATGTAATATAAGAGGAAAAACAATTTCATTGTGCTATCCATTCATTCTGTATATTGTATTTCATGTTTTATGATAGTGCATTCTTGTAGTCACAGTTTCTATTAATTTTTTATAATCTTGTTTGAGTGGTATGCGAATCGTTTGTCTTTCATTGGAGCGTAGCCCCGTATAATTCAAATCTGTCATCCCTAGGTTGGATTGCTAAGAAATTTCGGCATTTTATAATTTATCATTCCTTGAAGCATTCTTAAGTTAATTGTCATGAAAATAGTGCTTTCTTGCATGAATCTGCCATCCCTTGGAATATTATCATCTTTTGCATCGCTTGCTGGTGGATTTGGAAATGGAGAAATGCTTGTATCTTTTCTAGCGGTACCGGTACACTGATGAACAGGTGTAATGTTATTAAGTGTTTAGTTGAATCTTGCCAATCTGCTTAATTGGTCTCCTTTATATTTGCGCAACGTTCCGAGTTCATATGAGCTGCATTTTTGGGTATCAATCTTGCCTTTTCAAAGATGTTTACCAACATTATTCTGAATCTGATTCACCCGAACTTGCCATGGGGCTAGCCTATCTCTATGAATGAAGCCCAAGAAAATTCGTCCATGGCAATATAAAGCCGTCAAACATCCTCCTCGATAACGAATTCCAGCTTCAAATCTCGGATTTCGGCCTAAACGGACTCATCATCATTACAAGCAACAATCCTTCTTCATCTTGTGGTTTCATACTTAAAGTCGGTTCAAGCTGATCGAACCAACAACTATCAAGTACCTGAAGTTCGAATTGGTAAAACTGAAAAGAAAATTAGACTTGATACGTAATCAATTATTTTATTTGATTGGTATTTTTGGGAAAATTTAATAAAATAAAACTACTCTTTGAATTTTGTTTCAAATGATGACCTCATCATAAGCTAATTTAACATCTAGTGATGGTTTAAAGTTGGGATCTGTACAGATATGGCATATAAATACAAGTACGAAACATATATTTCATAGAGACAACTCAACTCAACAAATATGTTCAGCACTGTTATCAACTTCTCATTATTGTTGAATTCATCATATGTAGAAAATATATAACGATTATGACATAACACTGCTGGATTTATACATGTCATACTCAAATAGGGTAATGCAGAAATGATGCCAAAGAAGAAGAAAACAAAGTACAAGAACCGAAAACAAATACAACCGCACAAGCGAAGGAAGTTGAGGTCACCCCATGGAGTGTTTTGCTTCTAATTCATGGAGTATATCCTAAACTTGATAAGATGAATACAGTATATTATATTCCGATATATGCAAACAAAGTTTAAACGTTTAGAAACAATGCTTCAGTGAATATCAATTTCATGTCAGAAAATTTTCTTAGCAACCCAACCAAGGAACGAGAGAGAATTCTCTAAACATACAAGTGCTTTCAATCAATTCCATTTAAACCATTGAGTTATTAAAAAAAATACTTCAATCAATCCTGAAATACAGTGTACATAATAATATCACAATGCAATTGGTTTTTTTATCTCTTACATTAAACTAATCATGAGCATAAAAATCGCAAAAACACGCTTATGTAACAACAGTCATTCAGAGATCTGCTCTTACATATTTCATGAAATCATAGCTTGAATCATCTTCCAAATGCCAGCAAAGTATATTATCAATTAATTAGCAACTGTCGTGTCATGTTCCTCTTCTCAGCTTCCTTTGAAACCGTACCACGAACAAGGAGATCCTTTCATTCATTTCATCGACAAAATTTAAGTAAGCAATTCTGCAAGACTTGTCGATCGCCAACGTAACACATACAACACAAAATCCAAATACAAACCCGAGTCCTATACACGCATAAAACCACACTGTGTCATCATCCTCGTCATCATCTTCGCTTCCAACACCAGTTTCAGCTGGCTTGGAGCATTTGTTCAGCAATGGAGATCCACATAGCTCCGAGTTACCCTCATAGATGGAAGGATCGTTGAACGTAAGGAACTGATTAGTCGATGGAATCTGTCCAGACAAGTTGTTGTAAGACAAATTCAAATAACTCAATGAAGTCAAGGAAGTGATACTGGGAGGAATCCGACCTTTAAGATGGTTGAACGAGAGATCAAGAGATTCCAACCATCGCATCCTCCCAATACTCCCCGGAATTTTTCCTCACAGCTGGTTCCAAGATAAGTTCAACATGCCCAAGGCTGCGAGATTTGTCATTTCCTCTGGTATTACTCCGGATAAGTTGTTGTGGGATAGGTCTAAGAGATTAACTAAAGGTACTATTTTGGTATACTCATTTCTTCTTCCCTTCACTACTAATTCCACGTGTTCCGAGAATTCTATATGATTCGTATCGGGTATGGGTACAAAGTATAAACGAGGTAAAGATTTCCAAACTAACTTGTTTCCCAAGCATTTAGGAATAGACCCAGTTAAATTGTTGTGTGCTAAATCCAAAATGTGAAGATAAGGGAAATTGCAAATCTGTTCAGGAATTTCGCCAGTAATCATGTTGGCCCTCAGACCTAAATATGACAACGAAAGCATATCATCTGCAATCCATTCTGATATTGTACCCGTTAACCTGTTATATCCAAGATCAATCGAAAACAAGCCTGTACAATTTCTGAGAGTCAATGAGAGCCTCCCAGTGGGGTTATTGCTGCTTAACTTCAACCAAAAAAGTGAAGGTAACAAACACACGGAGCTCGGAATATCACCATCCAGGTTGTTTCCGGAAAGATCTAAGGCAGTCAGCATCTGCAAGCCCTGAAAATCTGAAGGGATTTTCCCTGAAAGGTAATTGTTTGACAAATCAAGGAAACTCAGATTCTGCATCTTATTCATGGATCGGGGGATGCTAGCATTGAAAAAATTGTTTGAAAGATCAAGGTTCTGCAAGGTAGGCACAATTTTTCTAATGTCAGCGGGAATTGGTCCTGACAACAAATTGTTCCTCAAAGAGAGACTCGTTACATTCGGCCAAAGTGAGAGTGGACCTTCCAAGCGGTTAAAACCAAGATCAATCCACGCACCAAAATCACTTACCCTTACCAAGTTGGGAAGTCTTCCTTCTAGCATGTTACCCGAAAGATCCAACCACGAAACCTGTGGTATTACAGTCCAAAGCCAATCTGGTATGGTGCCTGAAAGGCCAGCATTTGAGAGTGATAGTTCAAAGATTTGGTTTTGAGTTTTGAGCCACGAAGGAAACTTGGGGCCAACTAGGCAATCATCGATATGTATATAGGAGAGATTGAATGGAGGAGTCCAGTCAGGTCTCACATTGAAAATCAAAGAATGTGGTGCAGATGATGACAAGGAAAACTCAAACAAATTTGTGAGATTCTGAAACCAAGTTTCGGTAATGGTTCCTTCCCATGAATTCCCGTACAGCTGCAGAAATGCTAAACCATGAAGTTGTCCAACGGTTTCTGGGATGGTCCCGTGCATATTGTTAAATGACAGATCAAATTCTTATAAATTGGACAAATTTCCAATAGATTTAGGAACTTGACCAGATGAAGTGATGTTAAACTACCCAGAAGTCCCAGGGAATCAGGCAAACCACCTGTAAGTCTGTTCAAACCAAAATCTATTTCCTCCAGGCTATTATTTTTGCAACCAGTAAAAAAATCAACCAACTCTTCTATTTGGCCACCAAGAGAATTAAACGAAAGATCGATAGTACGCAATCTGCATAAGCTTCCTTTAATATCAGTAATGTTTCCCGTAAGGTTGCAACTTTTAAGTTTGAGACTCACAAGGGTGCTTATATTAAAGATCCACTGCGGTAATGGAGAGTTGAACAAGTTGTTTGATAGATCAAGAAATAGAAGTGATGTAATATTTATGAGCGGAAGAGACTGAGGAAGGTCTCTAAGTTCAGTGTCAGACAGATAAAGCTCCGATAACAAAGGAAGCTTATTTACTTCCTTCAGCCAGTTATCGGATACTTTGCTAAGGTTGACCCCTCCTAAACCAAGGTATTCCAGGGAATGGAGTTTCGATATCCAGGTAACGTCAGAAACCCAGAGATTGTTAGGATACGAATACGAGGTAAGATCGAGATGAATCAAGTTCGACAGATTCCCAAGATTCGGAGGAATCATACCGGAAAAGGATGCAGATGATAGGTCAAGATACCTCAAGTTCTTAAGGGAAGTTATAAAATCAGGAACAGAATTTCCTTGAAAATTGTTGTGGCTCAGGTCCAAGTAATTCAAATACATCAAGTTGATCAAAGAAGGATTTAACTTGCCAAATAAACATTTATTGTCATAAAATGTTGGATCACTTACATTATCCAAATCACACAGGTAGTCGCTTTTGAGGTCCAGTTTGACAATGTTGCCCATCTTGTTGCTACAGCTGACACCTGTCCAGTTGCAGCAATCATCACCAGTCCAAGAGGAAAGCCAGCCTGAATGATCTATCAGACTCTCTCTGAACTTGAGCAGGGCTTACCTCTCATTCTCAATGCATCTTCCAACACCTCCACTGGGCTGTGCTGCACAGACATCAATGCTTGTAGCAATAACAAGCTGAATAAAAATAAGAAAAATACTAAAAGAGGTCGTAGACATAGTGCAAACCATTTTTGTGCGAGTAAGATTAAGCCTCCGAACAAGTTGGAGTAATAATACTTATAAGCAAGCAACGCATTGACTTGCCTGTTGAGAATCATACAACTGAGATAGGCATTAACTGTACAAGTTGACTGCTCATGAGAGAATAATTTAATCCTATCAGTAACAAACACAAGCTGGACATCAGACTTAAATTGAACCTAGAACGAGAACAAATGATTGAAAATGTTTGCTTTTTCCGAAGTGAATTAAGAATAGAGTTCAAATTTTGAATGATTCCAAGCATCGAGACTTTTTTAATTCTCGGACTATCTAGTTTCTTTAATTTTACATGAAATTAACAATTCTTGAAAGACGACTTTAGTTTGTATCTGACATAATCATGGGGTTACCTGTAGATTCTCATCAAATTAAAAATTTTCGTGCCACAATGTGCGATGCAGTTCTATTGCTACTGGATTTATTATAATAAACAAAAGGAATACAACCTTGTGGTCTAGGGTTTACCCGAAATTGGGAGTGAGTTCACAGCAACTGCCTGTGAGATGAGATCCGACTTCGGTTAATCACGGCGGATGCTGGTGGAATGAGGAACGTGCGAAGAAAATGAAAGAACAGTGGCCTGAATTAATGGCTGAATCGAAATAGGGACTGAGAGACCGGTTTTCTTCATGCAATTCCATATACGAGAGCTTTTTTGTGTTGCGGAGGGAAGGGGATGACTTAAAAAATCCGTTAAAACTAAACATGAGCCAATTTGCTTTGTTTCCACGGTTACCATAATTTTTTTGGTTTCCAATATATAACTGTTTGATATCGAAAAACAAATCAAAACCTGTTAACAACGTAAAATATTGACAGGCGCGTACAAGCTACGCAAGACCCCAGGCGGATCACATCCGCCTGGAGTAGAGAGAATTAACGACAAGATTAGGAATGTTCCTACCAATCCAGGCGGTTTTCAGCCGCCCTAAAGGTAAAACTCCGTTCTTCATCCAGGCGGATTGGTCCGCCCCAAAGTAGGGAGAAACCAAGTCTTCTCTAAGTATCAGAGGAAAGTACAGGCGGTCACCAAGCTGAGTCAGCTTGTCCGCCTGGGACGACCTCGGCTCCTCAGGAGCACGGAGTTCAATTAAGAGTCTAAGTCCTCAAAAGAGACATCAATAATTGAAACTCTCAATTCAGATAAGCTTTATCTTATCAACAAGATAAAGATTCACTCAAGCTAGAACTCTGGTGGATTCACATCTTTGGATCAGACCAGAAGACGTTCATAGAGTATAAAAGAGCCTTTAGGTCATCACGCAAAGGTACGTATTTTAAATTCACAAGAAATTACTTCTTGCCTCCTCACTTAAATCCGATCTAACTTAAGCATCGGAGAGGCTACGCCGGTCACACGGCTAGCCACCATAGTGACGGTTTTGTCTTACAGGTGCCATCAAGTCACAAGAAAGAGGAGCGTCAAGAGTCAACTTCAATCGGAGAGTTAGTGCGTGGAACTACGTTCCAGACCTAATTCAACATTGGTGCGGTGAGCGTGGACTGAATTTGCTTGCTTAAGCAAGGATATCAGTTTGCACGAACATTTTGTTAATTAAAGACCTTCAGTTTCTAGTCAACTCTTAGATGGCCCACGACGAAACAAACAACAACCTCCCAACAACAGGAATAACCCTCACCGGAGCGTCACCGCCTAAGACTGGCGAACGCTCCATAAATAATGAAATTGGTGGTGGAGACAACCCACTCCTCCAATTGCAACAGAAATACAAAATAACCCCGAAAGAGATGGAAGCCTATCGAAAATCAGTTGTACAAACATACATCTCATCCGGCGTGATGTATGGGGATTTGAGCAAAGCAGGTCTGGTCATATCCAGACTCGACACAGTAGCGTGCCGAAATCTAATCGACGATTTTGACAGCGCATCACAGGGACACATGCCGCCCCAACTCTATGACATTACTCCACCAACTTTCCCAAAAGGCATCCCTCACGCCAATCCCCAAATATCCTCCGTCACATTCTCCGCAGGACAGGGCGCCATCACCACTCAGCCTATGGGACAAAACCCATCGGCGGAATCCTTGGGGAAAAACTTAGTCGGGCAGACAACTCAACTATCATTACTTCAGGGACTGATATCTGCAATGAAGGAGGGTCACATTCCGCCTGGAGACATAGGGCCAACGTTGGCCGCCATTCAAGAGCTAGGAACAGGCAAGCAGCCTGAACCAACCCCGAAAGCAAGAAATTTAAAAAGGACTGTCGAGCCGGAGAGTGAAGATGAAGACGACCCGGAATTTGAAAAGAAAGCCAAGAAGCTTTTCGCAAAGTTGTCTGTTCCCTATCAAGAGGCGACATCGAGAACTAATTTCTCACCTTTTAAGAAAAACATCCTTGACCAGACCCTGCTGAGACTTGTCTACATACCCACGTTTGACAAGTACACGGGAAAAGATGATCCCAACTACCACGCTGCTGATTTCAAGAATTGAATGGAAATGGCAGGGGCCACAGAAGCATACATATGTCGATACTTCTCCGCCACGCTAGGCGGACCGATGGCTCGATGGTTCACCTCGCTGCCACCTAATTCCATAGGGAGTTGGGACAAGCTTAGCGACGCATTCTGCAAGCATTTTTTAGGATCCACTCCAGCCGGCTTGGTAACAAAGAGTTTGCATGAAATTGTGCAAGGTCAAGAAGAAAGTCTTTGTGACTATTACAACCGTTTCAATGAAGCCTGCTTAGAAGTAAGAGACCTAGATTTCAGCATGGCGAAAGAGGCAATGCTTAAAGGAACCCGCAGTAGAGACTCGAGGAATGCGATCCTCATAAGGCATCCTAAAAGCTTGTAACAAATGCTGGGCATGGCCAAAGACCTGATCCCTGCTGATGAAATAAATTTCAATAGAAGGAAAGAAGGTTGGGCCAGAGAAGCTAGGAAGGAAGATAGACCAAGGTTGGACGATAGGAGACGGAGAGGACGAGGCGGTCAGA
>CATIWQ010515656.1:0-37792 GCA_949673415.1 Euphorbia schlechtendalii
ATTTTACCGACTTAAACCGGGAAATATTACATAAACGCTGCACTGCTAGTAATATGGATTTTGGATTTCAACCTAACTCCAATAAACCCATATACACTAAATAGACAAGTGCGATCATTATATAATTTCAAAAAGAAAAACATAGACATAAATAAACTTAAACCTGAAACCTGAAACCCAAAATCACGGATATTTTGTCTTTTGATCATCGTCATCGCTGCTAAATTCATCATGAACACTATGAAAGCTCAACTTAGTGGAGGCCTGTTTCGCCCATTTCACGATCTTCTCCGCCTCTCGATTGATCCTCTCTTCTTCCTTCACAGCCTTCTTCAGTATCTTTTCCTGCTCTTTTACTGAAAAGCTACTTAAAGCCGACAAATACTCCCCATCCCCCCCTTTCCCCCAATCGAAATCCCTCTTTACCTTATTCTTCTTCGCCTTCGATCCCACCTCTTTCTTCGGTGACCACCAAAAGCATCCACTTTTTCGAGGAGGAGACGGCGAATCCGCGGATGAAATTGAGGAATATTCCCATGGGGAAACAGAAGGACCAGATTCTAATTTTGATCCTTTCTTTGAGCTTCTTTGGGGAGAATAAGCTGGGGTTTCCTGTTCTGTTTCTCCTGTGGAAGAATCCAAGGGATCAGTTGCAGCAGCAGAAACACCAGCTGGATTGTTTTGTTTTTGATCCGTCAAAATTGGGGATTTTGAAACAGGAATTGGTAGGGATTTGAGTCTCTGAAAGCGGGTTTCTAAATGGGAAGGGAGAAGGGAATCAGAGAAAGAAGAGGTGTTGATTTTGGAGACATGCTCAAGAACAGACAGATCTCTGATTTGGGAAATGAGTTCATCCACAGCTGAATCATCTGTATCGGACAGATTTCCAAAATCGGCCATTTTTTTGGTTTGCGTTAAGCGGTGGAAGTCCCACTACCATATACGGTGCCTCTGTTACTAACGGCTATATAAATGGTTTACTTATGTGCTTAAATATGGGACCCATTTTTCATTCAGTGTGAAAACTGTTTCAGATTTTTTTTTAATTTCTGTATTTGCTTTTTCTGTTTCCCATTCTCTGCTCTTCATCTTACTCCAAAATAGATAAAAAGATACATGCTCTTCGTCACCGTCAGGAGATCAACGGCTTCATTACGTAAAGAAAATAATGACATTTTCAAAATTTTAAATTATTTTTATTTAAAATTTTGTATTGTGCAACTAACTAATTTCAAATCCAAAAACTACAAATTGTATGCACCACTTCTAAGAAAAAATTTAAAGTGTCGTGGATTCAGTACTCTAATTTTCATTAATTTGGAGAGAATATTGATACGAAGGTGTAAGAAAACATCGTCTCAAGAATAAAAACAGAGGACTCATCTTTTGAGTCATCTTTTAATTAGTAATCCCGCCTCGCTTAGCCCATACCTACTTTCACGGTTGTATGGTTTTGAGTTTCAAGACTGTGTCATCTCTTGAGAAGGTTGAACCCACCTCGAGCATTTTATAAAGCAACCATGAAAAGACGCTTCAATCTTCACCAATCGAGACAGTGGCCGCTTATCCAAAAAGAGCTATCTTTTAACTACCTCTTAAAATCAAGGAACGGTTCCCCTTGATTCTTGGGATCATGATCATGATTGACCAATTCAAATTCCCCCGATTTGAGGGATCCGCAAGCTTATAAAAGGATAAGGGAGAGTCCTATAACAGGTTCCGAATCTGACTTCTTCCTTTCTGAACTCAAAAACTAGAAATCCTTCATAATTCATTTTGACTGATTTCAGCATCGGAGGTTGCCCGGGGGAGAAAAGCCCCGACCTTCACTTGAATTCAATCCTTTTTGCAGGTAGATTCCGACGTCCAAACAACTCGATATAATCTGAGGTCCAACGTCGATCAAATCATACACAAGGATACGCGTCGGACTTTCAGTGGTGCAGTGAGCGTGGACTAAACTTACTTGCTCCGGCGAGAATTTTAGTTCGCAACACATTTTCACATACCCCGATAAGTATTCTGCTTCACTTTTTTTTCTCGTTATTAACATCGTTCCAGTCATTATCAGATTACTCTAATTAAAACCTCGATTGCAAAGACTATTGTTTAATTTCTCTTTAGTGCAGGAATATAAATGCCCCATGCCGGAAATCAACGATAACCGTACTTCCTCAGACACCGGGGCTATCCAAGACGCCCAGGGCGATCTTATGGAGAGTGGCGCACACGTCGTGACCCCCTGGGCGGGCACCTCCATAGTTGTAGAATAAATGCTGCGCATCTTCAGAGAATATAATATTCCGCCTGAACAACAGCTGGTCATCAGAACAGGCTTTGTGGAGCAATATAACATCGAGGCACCCACCATCCAAGGAATTCCAGATGATGGCTCAAATAGAGTGAACCTTGCCAGAGAACTTTTCCCGCCTCAACATCGTCAGCATCCGGCCTCAACCGAGGCGCCCGCCCCAGTTCAAACAATTTCGGCGCCCCGAACAACTTTGCCGCAACAAAGTGTCGCCGCAAACAATGCACTACAATCACAAATGATGGCCATGCTCCAAGCTATGTCCGCCCTAGGCGGTAACCCCTTTTTCCCAGCGGGAACACCGATACCCCCGACTGGAACGTACATGCCCTACTCATCAAGAAGCGCCCTGCCACTGTGGCCAAACCCCTACGCTCCTTCCCAAACCATTAAAACCATGCCCCAGCCGTCCTCCAGACCGGAGCTAGATGATACGACTAATAAAGGAGACAGTGACACTGAAATCGACCCCAAACTACGAGGTAGCATTAAAAAGCTGCTCAAAGATCTGGCAGTACCCTATCAGGAGTCCTTAGTTGAAAAAAGACTCTCTCCCTTCACGAAGAAAATTCTTGGCGTCCAACTAAACCCTTACTTCGTTGCTCCTATCTTCCCAAAATTGTACGACGGACGCAACAACCCGGTGGTACATGTAAGACACTACATAAACAGGATGGAGATGATGTACGCCCTGGAAGCATACATATGCCACTACTTAGAACAAACACTAACCGGACCCGCCGCCTACTGGTTCCACAAGCTGAAACCCAACTCAATTAGCTCTTGGGACCAGCTAAGTGAAGTTTTCTGCTAACACTTCATCGGATCCACTCCCGCCACGTATGTGAGCCGGCAGCTACATGAGGTCACTCAAGAACCAGACGAGTCACTTAGATCGTACATCCACCGGTTCAACGAAGTTTGCATTAGCACCGATGACCTTGATTCCAGCATATCAAAAGAAGCCTCATTAGAGGAACAAGAAACGACAGGCTACGAATAGAGATCATCACAAGACGACCCCGAGACACTACTCAGATGATAGCCATGGCGAAAAGCATGATAGAAGTGGATGAAATGAACAGATCTAGAAAGAGTAAAGGGGAAAATCGGATCCGCGATCAGCGAGACGGTTACAATGACCGCCACCCTCGACGAAGCAAAGAGGAGAGATACCATCCATATAAACAGAACACCCCACGAGCCAACAGGCCAGAGCTAAACGCCCCGCTCAGCCAGATCCTGGTGGCGATAAAGAAAACGCATGAAAAGAAAAATGTGAGATTCTCCAAGGTACCAGAAGGACAGACGGTGGGTCGAAACCCAGAGAGCTACTGTGAATTCCATCGAGCTAAGGGACATCACACTGATGATTGTCGAATGTTAGCCAAAGAAGTACATGCCCTCATTCGAGCAGGAAAGTTTAGCCAATTCGTAAAAGGAGTAACGAGAGGAGATAGAGAAACCCCACAAACATCCCAACCGCCCCAGCCAGGTGATAACAAAGCACAAAGAGCCAAAGGAACGATAATGGTAATCGTGGGAGGCCCAGAATTTGAGCCCCCCACTAAAAAACAAAAGACAATAGACCTAACGAGCTGGGACGCCGACCTATTTAACACTTACCAAAGATACTCATTGGTTAAAAAGCCTCATACAAACCCTTTAATCATTGAGACATTGACAGAAGGCTACATAGTAAAGAGGGGTTTGATTGACACCGGCAGCTCAGTCAATTTAACCAACGAAGTCCTCCAGCAATTAAACATCCACCACTCTAGAATTCAGCCGGGCGGGAACCCATTGGTAGGAATCGGAGGCCAACTGGTCCTGTCAACAAGACAAGTCACTTTAGAGGTGGAAGTAGGAGACAAAGACATAACCTGGAGAGGAGAGATCGATTTCGTCATTGCGGACATTAGAGTCGGTTACAACATGATATTGGGACGACCATTTATAATCGAGTCACGCGCCATAATCTGCCTGGAATACCTAACCCTACTGGTCCTAACCAAGAAAGGAACGGCGGTAGTAGTGGGAGATCCATAAAAAGCCCAAGAAGCTTATGTGGCTTCCACTCAAACAGATTCAGCCTCATGCGAAGTGGAGTTTGAAACAGAGGGTCGCGAAAGGGCAGAACCGGTCGGAGACTTGGAAGTTTTAACCTTGGCAGAAGGAAAAATGGTTAAAATTGCTAAAGACATGGAGAAAGATGCGAAAGCTGCTATGGTCAAAGTGCCGAAGGAATAACAACACACCTTTTCATGATCGAGCGGAGATGTTGAAGGAATTCGGCCCGAAGTTATGCGCCACAGCCTCAACATCGACCCATCAGTCAACCCAGTTAAACAAAAGAAGCGTAAACACGCCCCTGAGCGACAAAAAACTATTGAGGCGGAGATTAAGAAACTACTCAAGGCGTGGCATATCAGGAAAGTACATTACCCCGAGTGGTTGGCCAATGTAGTACTCGTCAAAAAACCCAATGGTTCCTGGCGAATGTGTGTTGACTTCACAGATCTAAACAAAGCTTACCCCAAGGACAGTTACCCTCTACCTAGTATAGACCAGCTCGTCGATTCAACAGCTGGATTTGCAATTTATTCCCTCCTAGACGCCAAGGCAGGATATCACCAAATACCAATGGATCCCAAAGATGAGGAGAAAACAGCCTTCATCATACATGAGGGAACCTACTGTTATAAGGTGATGCCATTCGGACTGAAAAACACTGGAGCCACATACCAAAGACTGGTAAACAAAATGTTCAAGAACCTGATTAGCGAAAAGGTGGAAGTATATGTGGAAGACATGATCGTGAAGAGTAAAGATGAAACCAGCCACGTCGCGGACATTGAGAAGGTGTTCAAGGTGCTTCAGAAATACCGCCTCAAATTAAACCCAGAAAAGTGTACTTTTGGCTTAAAGAGTGGCAAGTTCTTGGGTTTCCTTATATCGGAAAGAGGGATTGAAGCTAACCCAGAAAAGATCAGAGCAATCACCAACATGACGCCGCCCCGAAGCTTAAACGAAGTACAGCGCCTCAACGGAAGAATTAATGCGTTGGGACAATTCATCTCTTTCTCTGCCAAGAGATGCTTGCCTTTTTACAAGGTAATAAAACAAGATAAAGAATTTAAATGGGATAAATGTTGCGACCTCGCATTCGAAAACTTGAAAGAATTCTTGACATCTCCCCCGTTGCTCAACCGCCCAATACAAGGTGAGCCTCTATTTAGCAGCAACTGATGAGGTTGTAGGTGCGGTCTTGGTTAGAGAAGAGAACAACCAGCAACACCCATTTACTACAAAAGCAAGGTGTTGAAGAACGCCGAGCTAAAGTACCCCAAGATTGAAAAAACTGGCTTTAAGCCTGATCTCCGCCTCCATCAGACTCAGACAATACTTCCAGGAGCACACAATCACAGTGTGAACAAGTTTCCCGCTCAAGAAAGTGCTACAAAGACCCTAGACGTCAGGACGAATGGGGGAGTAGGCAATAAGGCTAGGAGAGTTCGACATCCGCTTCGAAGGAAGAGCCACCCTAAAAGCTCAAGTCTTAGCCAATTTTGTGGTGGAATTCGCCGGTCTCGAACCAGCAGAGGTGGTGAAAGCCGAAACATAGATGGTATACGTTAACGGAGCCTCTTCCAAAGATAAAGCTGGAGTCGGTGTACTGATAGAAGGCCCAAATAGAGTCCGCCTCACGTATGCAGCTAAGCTAGCCTTCCCTACCACTAATAACGTTGCTGAATACGAGGCCATGATCAAAGGGCTAGAGCTTATTGATGAGTTGGCTCCTGACAGTGTGGTTATACGAAGCGACTCACCCAATCAGATCAATAGGAATTTCGAGATGAAAGGCGAAAGTATGATTAAATACCTTCGTAAAGTACAAAGCCTAATAGAGCGCATGGAAAAGAGAGGAACCGCGTGGAAGGTTGAACACATCCCTCGAAAACAGAACGAAGTAGCAGACGAATTAGCAAAAACCGCCTCAAACCCAGAAGGTTATAATCAACCAGGCAGCCTCTACGAGGTCATTCTCCGCCCCATCTGTGAGGAAGAACACATGTTTTATGTCGATGAAGAGATTGACGACTGGAGCCATCCCATCTCAAATTTTCTCAGAGACGGAGAGCTCCTACCGGATAAAGAAATCGCCTCGAAGATTGTGCGTAAATCTGCTAGATGCTCACTAGTAAACGATGAACTCTACAGAAAATCGTACATGGATGCTTGGCTGAAATGCATCACCCCGACTCAATGAAGAGGTATTCTGGCAAAAATACATGAAGGAATTTGTGGATCTCACCAGGCAGCCTCCACATTGTTACGAAAAGTCAGCTTAGCCGGCTATTATTGTTAAACAATGGAGGCAGATGCAAAGGAATACGTTCGAGGATGCCACGCATGCCAAGTACATGCAAGAAAAAACCACCTGCCTCAAGCTAACCAGCAGCCACTGCCTGGCCCTTCTCGACGTGAGGAATTGATATTGCGGGACCTCTGCCCATTGCAAGCGGATAAAGAAAATTCGTAATTGTAGCAATCGACCACTTTACAAAGTGGGTTGAGGCGATAGCAGTCAGCATCATCACTCTGGAGAAGACCATTGACTTCATTTGGAAAAACATCATCACCAGATTCGGTATACCAAGAAAGATAATCTCAGACAACGGAGCACAATTCACTTTGAGAAAGTTCACAGAATTTTGCAAAGGCTTGAACATAAAGAACCACTACTCCTCTGTGGCACACCCCCAGACGAACGGCCAAACAGAGGTCACCAACAAAACACTGGGGGAAGGGCTCAAGAGACTTCTCGAAAGTGGGAGCAAAGGCTCTTGGCCAGATGAACTCGTTAGTGTGTTATGGTCATACCGAACCACGCCGTGCAGATCAACGGGCGAAATTCCATACTCCCTATTCCATGGGACGGAAGCCATGATTCTTGTGGAGATTGCCGCACCAACTAATAGAATCGTCTACTACATTGAGGAACAGAGCGATGTCAATTTGAAGCATCACTTGGATAACCTTGAAGAAAGAAGAGAACGAGCCTACATTTGAATGGCGGCTTACAAAGCGAAAATAGCAAAGTACCACGATCGCAAAGTCAGAAGTTTGCAACTAAAGAAAGGGGAGCTAGTCCTCAGAGATGCTGCTGCCTCGCAGTCACGGGAGGTCAAAGGCAAGCTTGGAGCGAATTGGGAAGGACACCCTAGCAAATAACAGAGGTCGTCGGCCCAGCCACATATCGGCTCAGCGACCTTGAAGGTAAAAGTCTACCAAAAACGTGGAATATCTCAAATTTGAGACCGTATTATAACATGTAATGGCTTTTTTCCTTCCCCTGGATTTTTTCCCACTGGGTTTTTTCCTTGGGAAGGTTTTTAACGAGGTGACGTCCCCTAGACCGAACCCGGCTAACTAAGCACCAGCTTGTATCTGTATGTAATTACGAGTTATGTCAATAAAAGCGTATGATTGATTCTCCTCTTACGAGCATTGTTTTTAAGCTAAATGATTACAACGTTATTTAAAGCCTTAGTTCAAGTATGGCATTTTAACAAAAATTCCTCGAGATAGAAATCCTTTTCAAAAGGTTAAACCTTAGAGAAATCTAAGTTTGAATAACACTAAGCATTTAAAGCCTTAGTTAAAGTATGGCATTTTAACAAAAATTCCTCGAGATGAAAATCCTTTTCAAAAGGTTAAACCTTAGAGAAATCTAAGTTTAACTAACACTAAGCATTTAAAGCCTTAGTTCAAGTATGGAATTTTAACAAAAATTCCTCGAGACGGAAATCCTTTTCAAAAGGTTAAACCTTAGAAAAATCTAAGTTTGGATAACACTAAGCATTTAAAGTCTTAGTTCAAGTATGACATTTTAACAAAAATTCCTCGAGATGGCATGCCTTACTAGAAGATTTAAATTTCACTTGGATTTTGTTTTATATGTGAATCAAAACTCAACTGAGGCGAATAACCCTCACAAGTTGGATTTCATTTTGCGAAGCGAAGCATGTCCAATTTTATTCAATATCTCTCAGCAGAAGAATCATCGAGCTGAGTATTTAAACCTTGGCTCAGTCACTAATGCTATCAAAATTTCTTGAAATAAGTGAATACCACACGAACACAACACATGACAAGCATTGGATTGATAAAAATAATTCTTCTATTCAAAATAAGAGTTACAAAACATTGAACAACAAAGAAAACCTATCCTACGCCTGCACATCTCCGCCCTGGAGGTCAACGCCTGTATCCGGCTTAGGGGGGCTATCAGTAACCTCCTCAAAAGTAGGAAAAGGCACGTTCTCCACAGTATCATCCTGGAGCTCCGGCCATTGAGATTGCACTGCCTCAACAAGGCAAGATCCATACATTCAAGCCATCTTGACCATTTTGCCAACGACATCGTCCAGCTCGATCTCCCTCTCTTGCACTTCCTTCTTTAGAGCATCAACTTCCCCCTGAGCCGCTTGAAGGTCAGTTTGGGCACGCGTGGCATCTTTCTCCAAGTTGGTAAAGCATAGAAGAAGTTGATCATGGGCCTCGCGGAGCCCCTCTAACTCTTTCTCCGTCTCTTTCTGCTTTGAGACCGCCTCCGCCTCATTATACTTTGCTGCTGCCGCCTCATTCCTTGCCGCCTGAAGATCCGTCTTGACTACTTGAAGCTCAACCTTCATCTTGGCATGATTAGATGACCTACGATGTATTTCTATCCATCGAGACATTGCCTGTAGACAAAAGGGGGTTAGGGGTTAAAACGAAAACAACCTAAAGATAAATCTTACATCAGAAAGCGCATCCACTAACCCCCCCCGTTAAGCAAACACTTGACTCTTCTTTGTAAGCCTCCCTGTCTCGGGGCAACAGAAGCACATGGCGAAGCGCCAACTGCACTTGTGGGCTGGTAATCCTGCCCTGAGGACCAGCAAGCTCGGCGAAGCTATCCTTGAAAAGAGAAGCAAGGGAAGGGGCAGCATTGGCGGTCGAGGCGACATGATCAGACTGCCACGGAATCAAACAAGAAACCTCTTGGCTCTGCACAGACTAAGGTTAATAATGAAATGATATATGAAAAGTAACACAACTCAAGCCTTACCCTCTTAGGCGTCATCTCAGAGGGAGCCGCTTCATCTTCCCGTGGCCTCTTTCACGATACCGCCTTTTTCAACAGGGCGGCGTTTGTGACGTCTTCCTAAGTAAGGTCAATCTTCTCCGCCTCCTTCCTCTGATTTTGACGGCCCAAAACCTTTGTACCTTTAGCTAATTGTTTGTTAAGAGAAGCGCTTAGGTGAGACGACGACATTCTTCTCAACAAAGAAAATTATAAAAATAAGACTCACCAAGGATATTGGCCACGCCATCATAATACACAAAGTCTATGCCATCCCACGCGATTACTGGGATATTGTTCAGAAAGGCCCAGGCAATAGTCGCCAGCGACCATCGCCCCTGTTCCAGTCGGCAGAAAATTTCAATGCGAGGGTTCGGCTCAAGACCCCTTAAGGGTAGCGTCTCAGGTATGTCCTCCCTCCAGCGAGTCGGAAATGACGGGTATGCTGGGTTTACTTTTACATAGAAAAAATACTGTTTGAAGTTACGAATAGACTGAGGATGATCTGAGAAGAAATAAAACCCATCCCTACTGCTAAAGTGGAGATGGTCTTCAGACGACTTCTACCTCATTGACGCCAGCCGGCGGAAGAAAGCAGAATCAAAGTTGAGGCCGAGCCCACGATATATGTGGTAATGACCCACGATATCTGACCAGCAATTTGGATGCATCTGAGCCGGACACACCCCCCAATCCGATAACAATCTCGCGATCTCCTCCGGAAGTGGGTAGGTAAACCCGGCCCAAATCTGCTCTATATAAATACTAAAGTATCCCTCTGGAGGGGTGTGTACACATTCGTGGTGAGCCAGAAGCAGGCATTGTTTTCCAATAAGCCATTTGTGAACCTACGCCTCGAAACATATATCCACCTCATGAGCGATAGACACCATATTCTCGATACGAGGCGTAGGACCCCTTGCTCGGCTCTTCCTTATCCCCTTATAGTTGCGAGCCTGCCTTGTTACATCTTGAGGCTGCGACGGTTCTACTTCCGGGTTTGGGCCGGTTCCCTCTGTTGAGCCCTCATCGCCATCATACTCATCTACGGCTCTCATTAATGAATCGTTTAAATCAACCGGAGACCATCGCTCGGGGGATATAGGTAAGTCAATCATTTTCCTACACGCCCTTCATTTTGTCCTAAGAAAGGGACGTTGGTTAGTTCTATCAATGGTAATTGGCTGGGATAGTATGTGGTCCAATTTTAAGTTGAGCTTTGTTAAGCGGATAAAGGCTCTATCGAAGGCTGCGTCGCTACTGGAGCTACTAGAACTCATCCTAAATAAATAAGGAAATGTTAGATTGCGAATTCAATAGAGACACCGTCTCATGGAAGTCCGCTTCCATAAGCGGGCCTTCCATGCATGTTATAACCCAAATCACCTTACAAGCCCAAATAGGGTCTCCAAACCCTATAAGGTGCAATCTGACATCTAAAATCTTTTACTATCCTATGCGTCCGCGCGCGACGGACCTATCAACAAAAATAGCCGGAATTCCCAAACGGAGGAATGTTCCAACTACATTTTCTTAGTTTGAAGCACACAAAAATTGTCAAACTAGCAGGAGCAGTCACGAAATCTTAATATAATGTATATCAGCAGGGAACATCGCAAACACTTAATTGCAGAGGAATCTAGTTCGTGATTTTAAGATTAAGTATGACAATAAAAGTGTTTTCAGAACACAACAAAATTGGCGACGCAATGACAAATTTAAAGCATTTAAGGGTAGCTGAGAACTTATTTGAAGATTGGAAGGAAGAATAATTGCTGGTCAGAAATGTGGTTGCAAAGATCGCCGAACTGGGATGGATTTTCACAAAGATGCAGAAGAGAATTTTGCAGGAGAATTTTGCAGAAGTGAAAAAGAAAACCAAAGAGACGCACCTTTTATAAAGTTTTTGAATTTTGAAAGACGCAGATGCTTCTAGAAGGACGCATAGCGCAATTAGGTAGGTTGGTGTGATTTACGAAGCGCCTTAACAGCTGGCAGCGGAATTGCAATCGCTGAACTTTCGAAAATTGAGTCGACGTCACGACCGGGGCGGCGCAAGCCTTAAAAGGCTTCTGTAGCCTTGCGGGGGGACTTTTGATATGAAGGTGTAAGATAACATCGTCTCAAGAATAGAAGCGGAGGACTCATCTTTTTTGAGTCATCTTTTAATTAATCCCTCCTCGCTTGGCCCATACCTACCTTTATGGTTGTATGGTTTTGAGTTTCGAGATTGTGTCATCTCTTGAGAAGGTTGAACCCGCCTTGAGCATTTTATAAAGCAACCGTGAAAAGACGCTTCAATCTTCACCAATCGAGACAGTGGCCGCCTATCCAAAATGAGCTATTTCTTAACTACCTCCTAAAATCAAGGAACGGTTCCCCTTGATTCTTGGGATCATGATCATGATTGACCAATTTAAATTCCCCCGATTTGAGGGATCCGCAAAAGCTTATAAAAGGATAAGGGATAGTCCTATAACAAGTTCCGAATCTGACTTCTTCCTTTCTGAACTCAAAAACTAGAAATCCTTCATTATTCATTTTGACTGACTTTAGCATCGGAGGTTGCCCGGGGGAGAAAAGCCCCGACCTTCACTTGAATTCAATCCGTTTTGCAGGTAGATTCCGACGTCCAAACAACTCGATATAATCTGAGGTCCAACGTCGATCAAATCATACACAAGGATACGCGTCGGACTTTCAGATATTTATCTAAAAAAATTAGGTCTAAAATAATAAAATCTTACACCTGGAAGATGATTCTCATTTCTTAAATTCTCTTTATAAAAAATCTTATGAAATGTTTCTCCTACCTTATTTTTATTTTAAAAGTGGTGCTACAATCTTTCTCCTTAAGAATTTTTTAATTTATTTTTAAAGCAAAAGTTAATATAATAAGATAATTGGTACCCTCTTAATTGAACCACAGAGTTGAAAAATTGTGGTTTTTCAAATATCCTTACAATTAAAAAAAATACTTATTATCAATAATTGTTGTATTATGAAGCAAGAAAACGAAGAGGAAAGAGGAATTGTTTCAACTTTCAACATCATGTTTATGAAATTATGATTCATCCCTTTCCCTGCAAGTTGGAACTCAAAGACAGTCAGTCATGTCTGTAGAAAACTGATAGCCAACCATTCTTCAAATCCGCTTTTGTGATGGAAATGAATTCTTGTTCACGTTTCTTCACTGAGCTTTTTTCACCATTAATCCCTTCAATCCCTATCTACTTCTTTTTTTCCACTTCCACACTCTATTTGCTATCTACTCTAAATTTCATTTTGGATCGTTAAATTCGCTTCTGTTTTTTTAATCGGATTGTTTGTATCATGCTGTACTTTTCTGAATACGAGACTAAAACTTTAATAATCTGCCTGAAAGGTAGCCAAGTTGATGAGTTTTTGTGTTGTATTTCATTATTCTCAAAGACCTGGATATGTTGATTGCAGAAAGCGAGGAACTCTGCACATAAGCAATTGAAATGGGAGAAATCAATGGAGTTGCTTCTTCTAGTTTACATAATTTGAAAAAAGTTTCAGTTTTGCATCTCGTCTTTTTAATCTTTCATGAGGTTTCCGGTGGTCCTTTTGGGGTTGAGGACAGTGTGAAAGCAGCCGGTCCACTTTTAGCCCTTATTGGTTTCTTAGTCTTTCCATTGATGTGGAGTGTCCCCGAGGCACTCATTACAGCTGAAATGGGCACTATGTTTCCTGAAAACGGCGGTTATGTTGTTTGGGTTTCATCTGCATTGGGCCCTTTTTGGGGATTTCAGGTAGGCTGGATGAAATGGCTAAGCGGAGTCATTGACAATGCTCTTTACCCGCTTCTTTTTCTTGACTATTTAAAGTCCGGAATCCCGGCTTTACCCGGCGGCTTGCCCAGAGCTGCAGCTAGTCTAGCCTTAACAATTATCCTCACTTACATGAATTTCCGCGGTTTGACCGTTGTTGGGAGAGTTGCAGTTGTTTTAGGAGTCTTCACAATCCTCCCCTTTGTTGTCATGGGGATCGTTTCGATCCCGAATATCAAACCTTCAAGATGGCTCGTGATGAACATAAATGACGTGCATTGGAATTTGTATACCAACATCCTTTTCTGGAACTTAAACTACTGGGACTCAATTAGTACACTCGCCGGAGAAGTAGATAACCCGAAAAAAACTCTACCGAAAGCCCTTTTTCACGCTATGATACTAATCGTTCTTGCCAATTTCCTCCCTCTCCTAGTAGGAACCGGGGCTATCCCACTAAACCGCGATTTATGGACCGATGGGTATTTCTCTAACATCGCGAAAATTCTCGGAGGGGTCTGGTTGAGATGGTGGATTCAAGCAGCTTCCGCAATGTCAAACATGGGAATGTTTATGGCCGAAATGAGTAGCGACTCGTTCCAGCTTTTGGGCATGGCGGAACGAGGAATGCTGCCGGAGTTCTTCGCTAAGAGGTCTCGATATGGAACGCCTTTGATTGGGATTTTATTTTCAGCTTCGGGCGTGGTTATGTTGTCTTGGTTGAGTTTTCAAGAGATTATAGCGGCGGAGAATTTGTTGTATTGTTTTGGAATGGTACTCGAGTATTTGGCGTTTGTGCGGCTAAGGGTACGATACCCGGCCGCCTCGCGTCCTTACAAGATACCGGTTGGGACAGCTGGCAGTGTTGTGATGTGTGTTCCTCCGATGTTGTTGATATGTGTTGTGTTAGGTTTATCGACGTTGAAAGTAATGGCGGTGAGCTTGGTCTTTGTGGCGATCGGGTTAGTGTTGCGGCCAGGTGTGAAGTTTGTTGAGAAAAAGAGGTGGTTGAAGTTTTCTGTGAATGCTGGTTTTCAAGACTTTTATGGTGCTAATGAAGGGGGGGATTATTCATTAGTGGATGATTAAATTAATCTCTGGAATTTCATTTGTCAGATTCAAATGCTGGGGAAATTTGTATAGTGTGAGGCAGGTTTTTGATGTCTTGTTTGTAAATTGTAAACTTATAAACTTTTAGAAGTTGGGCAAATTAGTCACGGTTCTTTTGAAATGAATAGCCGTACGGTAATGAATTGCAATCCACATGTACGAGGTCTAAGATTTGTAGAGTTTTAAGATACACGTAATAGGAACTTTATTTTGAATTTGCTTGATGGAGTGATTATTATCTTTATCAAATTATTTTCATATCTATTATTCTAATAAAGAGTGATTATTTGAAATATGTGAACTTTTTTTTGGATGTGTTTAAAAGTTATCACATTAATTTTGTGCTCTAACATTTTTTCTCTCTTAAATTATTTTCATGTCAATTATAAAATTATTGATATTATTAAAGTAATCAAGTAGTTTGCATGGCATTACTATCAGTAAAAAAAGTTGTCTTGTACAGCTTTTGTTAATGATATTTTAGAATTCCATTTTGCATCTCAATTTCCATTTTGTGTTTAAAATTCTATTTAATACTTTGTAAAAGAATTGAAGAGTTCAAGATAATGAAGTATATGTATTAATTTATTGGATTAAGCTTGGAGTTCATCCACCACTAATCATCATTATAATTTTATTTGTATCAATAAGATCTCTCAAAATTTATTAAATTGAAAATAGAGTTACTTTTATGTAATTCGTTAAAAGCGAAAATAAAAATAGAGATGATTAATTTAACACCAAATTAAGACATAATAGCATAGTTCAACAAATATTCGAACCAGTTAAAAATTAATACGCAATTTATGACATTTATATACAATGACTATATGGATAAAATGCTAAAAATTTGTTAGACTTAAGTCTTAACTGAAATTTTGATTAATAATGTTTTGTACTACTTTTATTTTCATGAATTAGAGAAGTAATAAGTTTATTGAATCCACAAATTAATATGGAACGATGTTGGGTGCACAATATCCATGCTTGAGGGTAGAGGAGAGCATTGGTCGGTTCAGTCTAACAACCGAACTGAACCGAATTGAACCAACTAAAAGAAAAATAATAGAAAAATTAGAAACCTAATACCGAACCTAATAGATTTTGGTTCGGTCCGGATGAACCTAAATATTTAGGTTCGGTTTGGTTTGGTTCCATATAAAATCAAATTATATTTCCATAAAAATATTTAACTATTTTTTGGGAGAGCAAAGTTAAAAATGTAATAATTTTTTTCATGTTATAGAATTAACTATTGTTTGAGAAAATAAAATTAATTTTAATGATCTTTATAACAAAAAATCAAACAAATATACAAGGAACGAATACAACCATTAACATGTAAAACTCTTTTTTTCATTTCAATAGTCTACGATATAAGATATTAAAACATTATATTATAAAATCTAGAAAAGAGTAAAAACTTGAATGGATGGAAAGAGAGAAAAAGAATCTTAATTTTTTTAATTAAGTTCGATTCTCAGTTTATTTGATTTTTTTATCAAAATCGAGAATCGAACCTAAAATCAAATTACCAAAATAATAAAACTAAGAACCGAACCTAATTAATTTGATCCGGTCCGATCTGAAGTTCGGTTCGGATTTTGGGTTTTTTTGGGTCTCCCCTGCAAGCAGGGGGTAATTTATCAAATACCCAAACTTTCGTGGCTAAATAGTTACTTGTAGAAACACCGTTCTTGTGCAAACTACGGAAATATAGTAGTGATCTGCGTAGGAAGGACACTGGGGTTACAATACACAGAAATAATGGGAAGGGGCAAACAAAGCGGCGAAGAAGAGCTCCATGCGGCGGCGAGGTCCGGCGACTTAAACGCTGTTCAGTCTATTCTCAGTTCCAACCCTTTGCTCGTTAACTTAAGAGATAAGCACTCCAGAACTCCGTGAGTGTTATATCCCATACCTCATAATTTTGATTGCTTTCCTTTCTCATTGAATATGTTCCATTTGGCTCCTAATTTTGATTTGGGTTGTCACTAGGTTTTCAATTGGCTGAATTTATTAGACGCATAGTATCATCTTCAATTTTGAATTTTGCTATGTGTTCATGGAAACTTTGTTCGAGTGTGTAAAACTATTAAAGTCTAAACTGAACAAAAACACGGTGGATATTTTGTTTGCCCCGCATGAAGTTGCCCATCTGAAGCAATTACTTTTAAGCAAACAATACCTGCTGGAAGATTAAATCAGATCTCATTAGAGTTTAAAGTGGAATGCTCTAGTGATTGCAGTCAAGTGTCTATGCTGGTTTCTGGATTTGAGTTGAATAACCTTTTCCATGGCTTTTGGAAAAAAATGAGTTCTTATGCATTCTTATCTCAAGACAATTAACTCTTCTTATAGCAAGACCGTAAATTCTTGTTTTCATGTGGAACATCAGACTATCGAAAAATTAACTCACTAATTGATTCAATAATTTATTGAAAATTTAAAAGTTGTAAATTGTTTGAAAGCATTCCAATGGAAGGTGATGAAATAAACATAATAATTAGCAGGACCTAGAATCTTATCTGGATACCATTTGAAGGATTATCTTAGGGGAGCTCTTGGATTTTGCTAATATTCTCGATTTTAAATAAAAAATTCTTAGTTGAAAATGAGCATGTTCGCATGAACCTGAAATCCATTAAGTCCTGGCCTCCTGGAAACACCTAATCCCTGACTTGTGGTCTTATTTAAGATCAATGGCTGGAGCTGAAGCTGAACTGGTTCATATGTTTGTTTGAAGTTGGAAAGAATGGTATAATGTGTTTGATGAGATCTTGAGAGGGTGACTGTATGGTAGAAGAGAAGATGGAATGATGGAAAGTAATAAAGAGACAGAATGGGTTATGGAACTCCATTTCTTTAGAAAGTTGAATATTGTTGATTGAAGTGTGATAAACCATGTTACCCCCCTCCCTCTGCTACTGATCTCTATTTATTCAGTGTATATAGAAAGAAACTACTGCAGACTTATGTGATGACATTCAATGATGTGCAAGATTCGCGTCAAGTTTGTGGATTCTGTTCAAAAGCACATTTCTGACGATCAGATAATGATCCTATAATACTCATTTTACTAGCACTGTTTTCTTGTTCAAACCAAACCTGCAACTTGGTCTTTTTTACCATCCTTGCCTTTATACTTTAAAGGCCTCCGCTTGTTTGTGTTTGTAAGAGGGAAAAAGAGAGCCACTGCCTTTGTGAATGTCATGTACAAATGTCTGAGGATTTATTTTTTAATACTGTGGATTTCATGCTGTGTGATAGATGCTGTTCTATGTCTTCTCATACATTTTCCCTCTAATATCTCAGGTGTTAACTATTCGCAAATTACTCCTTCTGTGCGTGATTTATGTCTAAATATGTCTAAACAAGCAAAGCCAATTATGTGATCAAGTCATCAAACTACTAACTAGCATATACCCCTATCACTCATTACATGATATTGCATTTCACTTGAAAAGGTAATCATTGCTCACTGTAAATTTACTTTACCATAACAAACCTAGGAAACTGATCATACAGCCTGTTGAGTACGGGCTTTTACATGGTTGCAGGCATCCGCTAGTCTCCATTTTGAATTTACGAAAATTTGTGGCTTTGATTCTCAGGTCATTTCCTTTGATTTTGACATGTCTTGACCAAGGTAACTTTTTTTTTACCAATAGGTTGCATTTGGCAGCATGGTCAGGACATGGGGAAGTGGTGAGTTACCTTTGCCAACATAAAGCTGATGTGGGTGCTGCCGCCATGGATGACATGGGTGCAATCCATTTTGCTGCCCAGAAGGGCCATTTAGAAGTTGTCAAGACTCTTGTTTCCTCTGGAGTTTCCGTGAAATCGTTCACTCGAAAAGGCCTAACGCCGTTGCATTATGCAGCTCAAGGTTCCAATCTTGAGCTGGTGAAGTACTTGGTAAAGAAAGGTGCAAGCCTCTCAGTAAAGACAAAAGCTGGAAAAACCCCTCTTGATGTTGCCACCATGGATGAAACCATCTTGTTTCTCGAAGAGCAGTTGTCTAAGAAAGTAGACGTGGCTACAAAAGAGAAAGCTGAAGAAATCCCCACTTCAAAACCATCATTGGCACAAAAATCAGAGAATTCTGATGGAGAAGTTAATGCATCGGGGGATGAGGAAGCAGAGGAGGGTGAAGTCGTTAAGAGGAAGGGCGAAAAAGGAAATGACACAGAGGATGCCCTTTCAGAACCGAAAAAGCGAAAAATCGCACTTAATCACCTTTTAACAGCAGATGATACACAAGAAGATGAAAACCTGTAAAGGAAAATTTATCCTGGCACATGTTGTTGTGACTTATCATCTGATCTGTAACCAATACAATATAGCAACTGGTAATTTTCGTATTCTTTTTTTTTATGTCTTGTGTTTTCTTTGAACAAATGCATTGACCATATTATTGGGTAGAGTAGGGGAGGTGTGTTTGAGGCAGACTGGAGCTACTTTATTGTATTTTTGGATTGACTACAGATGTATTTTGATAGACTTGTAAATCGTTTTACTATTTCTCACCATATTTATATGGCCATTTAAAAATTTTAAGCAGATCTGAGTATTTGATACTGATTTCACTGTTCAAGATGAAGAAGGAAATTTTATTTTGAAGTTTCCTTTTTTATACGTGAAAATTTTCTTAGAACAAGTATATAAATGACTACGAAACTTGATCATAATATCTGAACCAGAATGATTGTAAGTTTAATTTGGTGTGATTGTAAAGAATGATATAGAGAAGAAAAGGGGCAAAATTAATTTTATTTTTATATTTTAGCTATACATATATATATATATGATTAATCAAATTTAAAAGAACAGATATTTATTTGTTTTGTAAATTTGTGTGTAGAAAAGAAGGATTATAAAAATATAGTAACAAACACAGAAATATGGTACATTTTCTGAAGAAAAAATCTTTAAATTTGTTCTAGAAAAAGCAAGTCTGAACCCATGAAGAGGTGTAGAAATCAAACACCCAGCCTAGACAAAAAAGTGTTTAGGTATATGTAGAAAGAAAAGAAATTATACAATTTACATTATAAAAAATCAACCAATGGTAGTAGATTTTCAACACAATAATGCTTATTAATTGGGAATAAAAAAATACCATTGACTTTGAGAAAATATTTTACGAATCCAATGGCCTTTTTTATGCCAGTTTAATGAAGATGGCCTCTTAATTACACTTTCAAATCAACAAATCTCTCCTCATAAATTTATTTTTGGATCTTCTCTACTCAGGTAATTCTTTTTTTCCTCAAATCTAATATGTTTTCTTGTTCCTAGAAGCTAAAATGACACTATAAAAGTACGGCATTGATAAAGTAATTTGTTGCATTGATCATATATGTCCTAAAAATCAGAAGATGGAGGGCGAGCAAAACACAGCAAGTGATGAATTATCAATTGGCATAAACAAGCTAGTCCAATCTTTGAGGAGCAAGACACAAACATTGGAAACATTGTCGGACGATTGTTGTATCTACAGAGTCTCCCCGCGTTTTCGAGAGCTAAACAAGAAAGCCTATACTCCTGAGGTAGTTTCGATTGGTCCATTTCATCATGGAAAAGATGAACTCAGTGTTATGGAAGAGTATAAAAGAAGGTATCTTGTTGATTTTGTTAGTCGGTGCGGGATCAGCCTAGAAGACTACGTCGAAAACATCCACAAACTTGAGTTACCTTTGCGTAAAAGTTATTCACAAAAGACTCAACATACTGGAGATGAATTTATGGAAATCATGGCTGTTGATGGTGCTTTCTTACTCGAATACTTTCTCAAACGCCGTTTTAAGAACTGGTCGAGCAGTGATCGGATATGGGGCAGGCAACGGTTGGTTTATGATGTAAGGTATTTTACATTAGTATTTAATTGTTCAAAATCGAGTTGCAAATGAGTGTGTGTTGGTTCATGTATTGTATCAGTTTGGCTAAAACTAATTATACGTAACAGGTATGACATATTGATGATTGAAAACCAGCTCCCGTTCTTCTTGCTTGTGTCCTTATTCGAGCTACTCAAGAAGTCCAATGCAAATAATGGGCTTTCGTTGATAGAAATAGTAGCAGAAGGTTTAAGGTATGCAACTGAATGGCGCTGGTTAAAGACCGATAACATAGTAGATGGAGAAGTAAAGCATCTCGTTGACTTCCTAGGGATTTGCCTGCATCCATCACCGCATCAAGGATGGAGTGCCACAAGGCAAGTTCAGAGCCTCACCACACCCACCATATCCGAGTTGCACCGAGCAGGAGTCAAGTTTAAACCCAGCTCAAGCAAGTGCTTATATGACTTGAACTTCAAAAATGGGGTTTTAGAAATTCCAAAGCTAGTCTTGAAAGGTAGGCAGGACATTATTTTTTGTAACATGCAAGCCTTTGAGCAGTGTCATGAGTATGACAACTATATGAATGATTATACTTGCATTCTGGATATGCTTATTGACAATGATGAGGACATAAATTTACTCGTTCAAAATGGATGTCTAGAGAACTGGTTGCAAGATAGCCATGCCGCCGCAGCAATGATCAATGGCCTTGGCAAATCATTTTTTGTGTCAATTGACAATTTCTGGTTTGCTGCTCTGATTCAAGATCTTAACGCCTACTGCAAAACCCCCTGGAATAAGTGGAAGGCAACGCTGAAGCAAAAGTATTTCAATAATCCGTGGACTATTGTATCAGTTATGGCTGCCGCTTTTCTCCTTCTTCTCACTGTCATACAAACAGTATTTTCCGTTCTTCAGGTTGTTTCGCCTTAGCTTTAAGAAATTCATCTTTGATTTGTTGATTGTTGTATTTCTGTTCATTCTTACAAATGTGCAGGAACCTATTTGAAACCAATATATATAATTCGGTGGATTCGAACAAAGTTATATTTATTTTACTAATTTATATTAATGTTGTTACCTTAAGAAATTACGGACTTGGTTGAAATGTGAAAGAAGTGGAAGTTTCAACGTGAGCATCTCAGCAAACTGTATAATATCACCTTCAGAAGTGCAATTGAATTGCTGGTTTTTATTTGAGTCATCACCGAGGAATATTAGCTAGTGGCTTTTTGGCTGAATTTCTAGACGCATATTTTCCACTTCAATTTTGAATACTTGTTGCCGTGGAAATTTTGCTCTAGCTCGTTTTTGTTCTTCATATATGTGTTCATGGAAACTTTGTTCGAGTGTGTAAAAACTATTAAAGTCTAAACTGAACAAAAATGCGGTGGAGATGAAGTGCCAATCGGAAGCAATCACTTCTAAAGGCAGTGACACAGAGGAAGCCCCCTCAGAACCGAAAAAGCAAAAAATTGCACTTAATCACCTTTTAACTGAAGATGATACTCAACAAGACGAATACCTCTTGTGTAAGATTTATCCCGACATATGATAGCGTATCGCATCCTTTGTCATGCTATCTTCTGATATGTGACACAATATATTGTGTTTTCTGTAACAAACATTGACCATATTATTGGCTAGAGTAGGTGAGGTGTGATATTTTTTAGGCACATACTTGAGCAACTTCACTGTATTTGTTGGATTGACTATGCATGTATTTTGATAAACATGTAAATCGTTTTACTATTTCTTATCATATTTATTTGGCCATTTGAGCAGATCTGAGTTTTTGATACTGATTTCATTGTCAAATGTGAAGAAGAAAATTTTGTTTTCAAGTTCCATTATTTGTATGTGATAATTTTCATACAATAAGTATATAAATGACGACGAAAACTGAACAAAAAATTAAGTTGTATTTTTCAGCTAGCTAGGGATGATAATCTAATGCTAAAATTGGAATAGACAAATGTGAGGGTTCAAATAAGGAAGTTGGCCGATCTGCCATCTTCTTTGTGTATCAAGCTGTGAGAATTGACGCCATGGATACGCAGTTGCTCTCTTCTCCAGTATCCCCTTATCTAAAACCCTCTCTCTAAGCCCTCTTCTTTCTCTCTCAATTTCAAATCAATTTCTTCTTCTCCTAACAAAACTTTCTCCTCTCTCAGAGCTTCCTTTAGCTCCTCCCAAACTCTCAATCCGCAATTATCGGCGCCGCAGACACCGGCCACCGCTATGAGGGTCTGCTGCTTATTCTCTTGGGAAATAACATTGACGATTTCGTCGCTAGTCAATTGTTGCTTTTGGATGCTCCAGACCCAACTAAAGATATTCGTCTCTTTATTAATTACCCTGTGTTGTTTTGAAAGATATAAAATTAATGATAATGAAGTTGAAAAATGGATTAAACTCTGGAAGCATATGATTCTTATTATCTGCCGAATATTTATAGTAAAAATACAAGCATATCACTACTTAACAACTATAGCAAAAAAAGGAAATATCAGATATCTCCTATAATTAAGCAACAAGCATATCAGACTTATTAAAAAATAATTAAATTAAAGACTGAGTCAAATACTAAAGCATATTACTAACAGTATTTGTGCTTCTTATGGACATAAACAACAAGATTCGGGAACTGATATTTGTGATTAAGCCTTGGCATTCTTTACATTTTGTAAATCTTGAAAGGAGAATCACCGAAATTGAAGCAAAGGTCTTGTCTCTTACATCTAGTAACGTGACCCGTCGAATGTAACGTACGACCTCCGATCAAGTAGATTCAGATCATTCCGAGCTCAGGTTTCTTTGCAAAAATTTTGAAAGTTTAAGATACCAGCAATCTAGGGTATCATGGAATCTTTTGGGAGACAACAATATCACTTTTTGTTCATTACATGGCATCAGCCCATTACAAGAATAATTGCATATCTATGCTGGAACTTAATGGTAATCTTGTTTCGGATCACACAATGATTACTTTAGCCATTCGTTCCTAATACGAAAATTTATTTGTTGCTTCCCCAATGGTGCCTTTCTCCCTTTCTCAGCTTCACTTCAGTGAGGTGTCCTTGAATCAGAATGTGAGCTTGATTGCTCCATTTTCTATCAATGAAGTGTGGGTGGGTATTTGTGACTATGGAAAAAACAAATCTCCCGAACCGGATAGTTTCAACTTTTATTTTTATAGGCAAGTTTTGGATGTCATGAAGGATGAGATGCTGAAAAATTTATGATCATTCCATGGGATAGCAGTGCACCCTGACACCATCAAGAGGTCTTTTACTATTTTAATACCAAAAGTAGTGGGTTTAGCGGTACTCAACAACTTTTGTCCAATTACTCTAATACATGGCATATATAAAATGGTCGCCTTAGCCACTCGATTGAAACAAATTCTTCCATCACCAATATCCAAAAAACAGTTTGCTTTTGTTAAGGGGAGGAGTGTTCACAAATGTTCTTTCTTAGCCTCATAAATAATTCACTCCATTAATAAGCAACACCGATCTTGTTTCGTTCGAAAGACTAATTTTCATAAAGCTTTCAATAGTATTCCATAGAACTACATTGACTCGATTTTGGAGAGTATAAGCTTCGATTCTAAATGGGTTTCATGGTAGTCCAACTGCAGAAGGAATTCCACCACTTCGGTTCTTGTTAATGGCTCCCCATGTGATCCCATCCATCTTTGGGAAGGGGTTAAACAAGGCAACCCTCTTTCACATTTTATATTTGTTTTGGCGGTTGAAGGGCTCAAACAATTAATGGATTGTATTATTAGGTATGGGCTATTTCTGGGATTTAAATTAAAAAGTTCATTACCAGATGTATCACTTGATGATACTATTTGCTTTCTTCTAGCTAACCTAGACATAATTCCCACATTTGTCTACACTCTCAAGTGCTTTGAATTGATTTCCAGACTATGGATTAATTATCACAAAAGCTCCCTTCTTAGCGTGAATGTGGAGGAATCGGATTTGAAATCTTGTGCCTCTCTTCTCGGATGACGTCTTGAAAAATTTCCAATTGGCTATCCAGGTGTCCCTCTTTGCTTTAAACGTCTGCCTATTTCTTGTTGGGAGCTACTTATTTTGAAATTCAAGAAACACCAAATTGGAAGGGAAGTTGTTTATCATACACAAGACTTTTGATCCTCATTAAATCGGTGCTCTCTTCACTTCCTATTCATTTATTGTCAATTCTTAAATTGCCTAATTCTGTGATAACGAAATTGTCAAGTTTGATGAGAAATTTTTTATGGCGTGTTAATTCGAGTGCTAACGAAAATTTCAAAGTAAGCTAGGATACGATCAAATTACAGAAGTGCTTGGGTGGTTTATACATTCAAGATTTTAAACTTGTTAACTTTATCTTACTAATCAAATGGATTTGGAAGCTAAGGTAAGTAGATCGATCGTGAGTTGATTTGGTTTTTCCTTAATGTTCAAAGATATGGATTTCAAAGTTGGGATGACTTAGCAACCTATGATTTGTCTTGCCTCTCTCCCATTTGGTCAAATGTAGTTACGTGTTGCATACGAAATGAAGGGTTCCGGGACTTTTTTTTGACCAAATTGTAATGTTAGAATTGGGATGGTATTTCGGCCTCTTTTTGGCATGACAATTGGACTTCAAATCAGCCACTTAGGATACTTTTTCCATATTTATACGACACACATAATTTTGAGTTCGTCGATTCTAGAGGGTTACCGTTGTATCTTTATTGATAATGCGTACTTGAGGCCATTTTGGATTAGAAACCTTTAGTTAACAGCCCAAGAGCATTGTTCCTAGCTCAAAAATTGGATTACTATCTTGTGTCCCAACATTTTCTCGGAAATGTGGCTACTGTCCTTTAACACCTCATCGGACCAACTCTGGACTTTAATGTCATTTGGAGCCTATATTCGTCACTGAAAATTCGCTTCTTCGGCTAGCTGGTTTTCCATGGACATTTACCAACTCATTCTTTTCTTTTCTAGAGGTTGTAGTGCAATTGCAATGATTGTGGTCCTATATGCTCAGAATCGGAAACTCTTGATCATGTTCTTTTGCATTGTAACCTAAGCAGGAAGATAGCAAATGAAGCTCTCAACTAGTTGGGTTCGGCTCTCCCATTACCAAATAAGGCGACTAGTTTTCTGCAAGTTTGGCAAGCTCTTTTCAAATAGGCCGTCCAAGATGACTTTGGCACTACATTGTTGTTTATCATCGCATGGCTTATCTGGAAGAGGCGAAATAAAAGGATCTTTGACGGAGTAATGTTGACGAATGACATTTTCACATCAAGTTTACATTTATGTTTGTTTATATTCAAATGTAATATGCGTGATATTAGTTTCTCAGTTTCAGACTTATTTATTAATCTGGGACTATTAGCTTGTAACTAATCTCTGTAATTCTCAACTTGAGAATTGCAACTTTGTTAATGAAATTCAGTCACCGGTCTAGTTCCTATGGAGTTATATGTTAAGGGTGCTAACTTAGTTGGGATGATTAACTTCTCTTTCGGGTACTAACAATGATTTCTTAAAAAAAAGAAACAATCCATTGTGAAGAGAACACCCTAGATACCACAAAAATCGACAAAAAAGCTAGTGAATGAACTTTGAGTAATCTACAAGCATAGGTCAATCATTGTCTATATATGATGATCTTTATGTCCCATTGGAACTCTAATAAGGTCGACCAAGCCAAGCGCAACTCGTGAATATTGGGGCCAATTTTTATTTCATTTCATAGTGTCTGAAATTTTTGAGGGTGGGGTTGCTGTTGAAATAATTAGAGTCACATGTCAATTGTTATTTCATTTCATACTCTGAAATTTTCGATTACTTTTGAGGGTGAGGTTGCCATCAGAAATAATTGGAGTCACATGTCATCTGTCGTTGTCACTTTTTTTTGTTTTTTACATCATAACAAAATATAAGCATAGTATGGACATGATACAAATTGTTTGTATTTGAATTTTTGAAGGAAAAAAATAGAAGAGAGGGTAGAGAGAAAGGGGAGGAAAGGTAGATATCAAATCACTCACCCAAACCAAAAACCCTAACCTTCATGCGTGTTAAAATAAATGAAGGTGAAATTCAAGCATAGTATCATAACTCAGATACAAGACAATTTGTTTGTATTTGCTAATTTGACGAGTGGTATAATGGTCGATTCCGTACAAGAATTCAACCATTATATTGTGTTGGAGATACTCGATCCACTCATGAGTGCGTCAATCGGATCTAAGAATCTGATCCAATTTATGTAATTGAACTTTATTGCAAATATAAGGACATTCAAGACTTGTAATTATTTATTACATAAGGGCCTATTTGGAGTTTCAATAACTCTTTTCTCTTTAAATAGATGTTATGAGATTCAAATTTTGATTGATGGAATTTTATGTTCTTTATATCTTTTCTCTCTCCCTTTTTTGTTTTGGGACGAAAATTCTGCAAATCAATTGGTTTTCGATCTTTCATTCGCTGCCGAAGTCGTGGAAACATCCCTACAATCCGACATACCGTGATGTAGGACCAATTCAGCATATACATCGCATCTTAAATCTTGGATATAAGGAAAAATGAACGATTCAAATCTATTTCTCTTCCAATTTCTGTCATAATGATTGACTAATATTTGATAATTTGATGAATGATATAATGATCGACCTAATGAAGAAAATAAGTAAATTTAATCAAACTTATGGTGGGTTTCTATTCCTTAAGAGAATTCAATTAATAATAACTACATGCTGTGTATTTAAGCTCAAAACTTCTAACTTCACCATCTAAACACTAAATTGATTAAATGAAAGAAATAGCTTAATTAATTTTGGAACATTTATTGTTTTTATGGTGCAAAGAAATTTTCGATGGCTAAACGGTAGCATATTTTCACAATTTAATAATTCTTTTATTAATTTATTTTCTCAGTCACATAAATTTTTAAAAAAATTGAATTAGAGAAACCAAACAAGCTCAGATTACCAAAGTATTTTGAAATGATAGTAAATGGGTTTACGATATGATTCAAAAGCAAGAGGTTGCTGTGAATGATAGCTTTAGTCTGGTGGTGGTAGTTAAGAACTTTCTGCAAAGGGACTAGGAGGTGGAGTTGCAGCATGTTTATAGAGAAGGAAACCTGTTACAAATTATTAAAATAAAAGAACTGAGTGAATCACAGATTAACAATATGTTTCGCTGAAATTTAAAAGCAGAATGTAAAGAACATAGAAGAATTTTTTACTTGGTTCCCCTCGAGTGGACTTACAATACAAGCCACTCTTTTCAAAGAGTAATCCAAGGTGAGAGGTTGGTTGCTTCCACTATCAAAGCCAAAAACGCTGTTGGTTACAGAGTTCAGGTGGTCACAAATTAACAAAATCTCTAAAGGCGAATACCACATACAATACCAAATATAACTTGCATGCAAAAGAAAACTAGAGATCTAAAGAAGCCAACCAACCCAGAATATACAGAAAGCAATAACAGAAAGACAGCAATAAGCACGCATCATTAAAATCCTCTTTTCTTCTCTTTAAATAGGGAGGCTCTAGCAGATTGACTACCTTGCCATCACGTGCATTCTCACTCGTCATCAATCAACAATGGAGTTGCAGCATGTTGCAAATCAACGAAGTGAAGAAGAGAATCAATTTTAGAACAGAGAGGAAAGAAGAGAGAAGAGAGAAAACTTAAAAGGCTTCCTGAATATACAACTTTTATAAATAGGGTTGGAAGTGAGCTGAACCGAGACAAATGAGCCAAAGAATGTGGGCTTCCTGCTAGTAAAAGGTGCTAAGTTCAAATAGCTATGGGCCACAAATCTCTACCTTAGGCCGCAACTTTTTCCTTTAACTATGAATGCCATCCAAACCCCACACATGGTATAAATAAAAACTATACAAGGTACATAAACTTAGCCTAAGCCAAGTACTGCACAACTTGCAGTTTCAATAGGGTTTCCTTAAATTTAGCAAAAGAAATAGTCTTAGTCAAAATATTTGTAGGATTTAAATTAGTATGAATCTTATCAACACAAACAGATCCATTTCTAATAACATCTCTAACAAAATGCAATTTTATATCAATATACTTTGTTCTTTCATGAAACATTGCATTTTTACACAGATGAATGACAAACTGTAGATTACAATTGATATTGACAACAGATTGATCAAAGCCTAACTTAGTAACAAAGCCTTTGAGCCATAAGATTTCTTTAACATTCTTTGTTAAAGCAATATATTCTACCTCAATGGTGGACAGAGCAACAATATGTTGCAAACTAGATTTCCAACTAACAAGAATTTCACCTAATATAAAACAATATCCAGTTACAGATCTCCTTTTATCAAGATCTGTAGCAAAACTAGAGTCACATTACCCAACAACAGTGGGAACTTTAAAACAACAAACATGAAGAAAGAGAGACTTTTAGATATGTAGCAAGCCGTTTTATAGCAAGCTAATGGCTTTAAACAGGATAATTAATGTATCTACTAACAATACTAACTCCATAAAGTAAATCAGGCCTAGTACAAACAATAGCATACATTAAAGATCTAACTAGAATTTGATGTGGAATATTTAGTCATAAAATCAGCCTCATCCTTAGGTAGAGGATTACTATTAGCTTTTAGCTTAAAATGTTCACCCAAAGGGGTGGAAACAACCTTTAAATCATTTAACCCAAAAACCTTTAAAACTTTTTCAATGTAGTAATTTTGAGTTAAACACAAAGTTCCTTTAAGTCTATCTCTAATTATAATGCCTAAAATTCTATTGGCTTGACCTAGGTCTTTCATTTGAAATTCAGAGTTGAGTTTAAGTTTCAACTTATCAATTTCAAACTTATGTTTGCATGCTATCAACATATCATAAAAAAAGTAGAAGATATGTGTAGGATTCCTCTTTTAGTTTTGAAAATTAAACATAGGTGTCATACTTACTTTAGAAGAAATTAAGTTTAAGCATAAACTCATCAAATCTAAGATACCACTACTTAGGGGATTACTTCAAGCCATAAAGAGACTTTTTTCAGTAAAAATAAATGTGATTCCTTTCCTTTAACAATAAAACCATCAGGTTGACACATATAAATTTCTTCATTTAAGTTACCATGAAGAAAGGTAGTTGCAACATCCATTTATTCAAGTTCAAGATCACATAAAGAAGTTTGAGACAAAATGACTCTTATAGAGACATGTTTAACAATAGATAAAAAGATATCGTAGAATTCCATGCCATCATTTGGCTATACCCTTTAGCCACAAACTTGGCTTAGAACCTTTCCTGTCCAATACCAGGGATCTCAGATTTTTTCTTAAAACCCCACTTACAGCCTATGACTCTAACATTATTAGGCTTGGGAAGTCCAAATGTTATTTTTATCCAAAGAATCCATTTCATCAACCATGGCATTATACCATTTAGTCCAATTCTTGGATTCTTTAACCTCATTTAAAGTTCTAATATCAACAGACTCAAAATTTTCTAGTAATATTTAAAGCATAATCAAGAAATCAGCATAATTTCAATCATTTAATGTATAATCAAGGTACCTAGAAGGTCTAAATTCCCTTCTAAACCTTTCTATAATTAGTTGGTAATCATTTACGTTTTCTTGATTATTAGTTGTTTGATCATCCAAAGCATTATTTTGATTATCATTAACATTTTCATTAACTAATTGAGAATCACCAGGTTCATTTATCCTAGCATTTTCAAGGTTCTCTAGCTCCACCACAACTAGGATTTTTCACTGTTGTTTTAGAACTATCAACTAATTTATAGAATTCATTTTGACTACACACAATATCTCTACTGATGATAATTTTATTATTAGTTAAGCACCAACACTTATAGTCTTTAATACCTGGTGGATAACCTACAAGGATATAATTCTTAGCTCTACGTTATACATCCAAACACTCTTAGATGATCAAACTTAATAAGTCTGTTGTACCAACTTCATTAGGGCATTTGAAATCAATAGCAAAGGTAGGAAACCTATTGATCAAATAACAAGCAGTATGCACTGCCTCTGCCTAGAATTTCTTACTAAGATTAGACTCAAACAACATGCATCTCACTTTATTTAAATGGTTCTATTATACCATTCTGCAACACCATTTTATTGAGGTGTGTAAAAGCAAGTTCTATGTTTAATTATTCCATTTTCAATACAATAAGAATTAAAGGCAACATTAATAAATTCTAAAACATTGTCAGTTCTGAGACTTTTAATCTTAAGATTTTCAATAAACAATTTTCTTTCAACAATTTTATCAAATACATCATTCTTATTTTTGAGAAAATAAACCCAAACTTTCCTAGAAAAGTTGTAAATAAAAGTCACAACATACTAAGAACCATTAAGAGACTAAGGCACTTAACTTGAGCCCCACAAATCACTATGCACATATTCAAGACAACAGGTTGATGTATTACTTGAGTTATTGAAACTTGTCTTATGAGATTTTCTCATAATACAATTTTGACAATTTTAAATCTTAGCAATTTCAGACAGATTTAACGTTCTTTCTTTTTGAAGAAAATTGAGACCTTTATCACTAATGTGTCCAAGTATTTTATGCCATAGTTCAGTTTTATCATAATTTGAGATGGCACAAATAGGATCACTAATAGCAGACACTTCTAGATAATAAAAACCATTGATAAGAATTCTAGTTGTGAGAACTTTCTCATTTTTCATAACTTGAATAGCTCCACCTTGAGTTTTGTATGCTAGGCCTTTACTATCTAAATAGAAAAGGGATATAAGATTTCTTTTAAGACCAAGAATATACCTCACATCTTTTAAATGAACTTGCTTTCTATTTGACAATTTTAAAATTATATCACCAATTCCTAAAATTTCACATGTAGTGTTGTTTCCCATTAAAAGTTTACCACCATTTATCAAATTTTAATTTGAAAACCAACCTTTTATGGGTGACATATCGAAAGTGCACTTAGAATCAAGAATCCATGATTCTTGATCACTCATCCGCCCAACAATAAGGGCCTCTATATCCTCCAACTCAGCAGTATTATTTACTACTCCATTTGATTGTTTATTATCATTTTAACCAAGCCTAATCCTATAGAATGTTCTAGTTTGTCCCTTTTTATGACAGTGATAACATGTTAAGTCTTAATATTTGGATTATTAACGTTATTTTGATTACTGTTTTCACCATTAGACTTATGTTCAACTTCATCATTACTAGATTTTTTAAAATTTAGACTTCTTACTTCACTTTTTCCTTTGACAAACAAAGCATCATCTAAGTAACCCTTATTCTTTCTCTCACCCTTTAATTCTAGTTCTCTTAACTTCAAAGCATTAATTATATCTTTTACTTCCAAATGATCTCTACCATATTTTAAAGTAGTTTTAGTTTCTTTATAATTTTCAGATATAAAATTTAGAAGTAAAACATATTGGTTTTCAGTTGAGAACTTTTCATTAACCTCTTTTAGCTTAACAATAAGTTTCTAAAAATCATCTAAGTTTTCATCAATGCCTTTAATTGGAATCAATTTATAGCTAAAAAGTTTTTATTTTAAGTAAGAGATTTTAGATATATCTTTAGTCATAAAAAGAGACTCAAGTTTCAACCAAAGTTTAGGGACATCATCTTCATCTCTAACTCTTCTCAAAAGAGAGTTAGAAAGATTTTGGTGGAGAGTGCCATCTTCATCATATCTTGTTTATCAATAGGAGTAAGTTCAGCAAGAAGGGCATCAATGCCTCGCAAGGCTCGATGACATTTCTACTGAACTAAGACAGCTTTCATTTTACTTTTCCATCAAATTTTTGAAGTGTAACTCTAGACACAAGCATAATGATTGCAGCAAGAGAAACAACAACAAGAATTCTAACTTGTCCTTAAAAGAATTGTGATAAGAAATTAACTTATTAATTAAACAAACTATAAAAAAAACTATCTTATATATTTTAAATAGTGACACAAAGATCATATGGCTGATTAAAGCCCTAGGCTTTACTATGAAAAGATCAGATAGTTTAAGAAAGCAAGGATCAGATTTCAAAACCAATACTCAATTATAGATAAAAGATCACATAAGCATTTAGCGTTGGCAGTTTTAACAGAGACCTTTAACATATAAGAAGTAGCAATTTTGCTTAAAAGGATGTAAGAACTCAAAGAGACTTTTAATGAATATATACATGCCAATAAAAGACTTGTAACTGAATGAAAAAGAGAGAAAAGGTTACTAGAGTTACTTACAATTAGGTCTTCTTTTAATAGTGTTTACAAGAAAGTTTACAAGAAAAATACATGTAATGGGCAGATCCTTAAGATAACGTAAGGTTACCTTTCATAAAGGCAATATCATAGCAACTAGTATCCAACCAAGTTTTGAAAGGAATCAAGAAATTCATGGAAAAACAAATTACAGTGAGGTTAGAAGAAATTACTATTCAAGCTTTTAAAGAAAATTAGTGAAATAAAAGAATATCCTAAAAAAACTCAAGAAACATTCAATTTTCTACAGACAAAAGATGATAGTATATTTACGGAAAGATCTAGTGATAAACGAAACATAAAAAGTGGAATCTTATCAAGGAACCTCAAATATTAAAGTCACTAGATCATGCAAAGACTATCCAATAAGAAAAAGACCTAAATATCAAGACTTTAATCATAGAAGAAACTAGATAGAATTTAAAAAATACTTTGATGCTAATTTGTTATGAATTATTAACATAAAGTCGAGCAAATCACAGATTAACAATATATTTTGCAGAAATCTAAAAGCAGAAAGTAAAGAACACAGAAGAATTTTTACTTGGTTCCCCCCCGAGTGAACTTACAATACATGCCACCCTTTTTTAGGAGTAATCCAAGGTGGGAGGTTCGTTGCTTTCACTATCAAAGGAAAAAAAGCCATCGGTCACAGAGTTCAGGTGGCTGGAAAATTAACAGAATCTCCAAAGGCAAACACCGTGTACAAACAAATTATAACTCGCCGTAGAAGGTCTTAAACATCTAATGGACACTAGCATTAGGGAGGGTGTACAGCTGGGGTTTCGAATTGAGGAATCATTGCTAGATATTTCACTTCTTCAGTTCGTGGATGACATGATTTGTTTCCTTCCAGCAGACGTGACAATTATCCCGGTTTTCATTAGGATTGTGCGATGTTTTGAGCTAATTTCAGGCCTTCGTATCAATTATCAGAAGAGTGTAATAATGGGAATATATGTTTCGGAAAACTCCTTAGCTTCATTCGCAACCTTTTTGGGTGCCAAATGGAAAAGTTTCCAATTAAATACTTGGGTGTACCGCTTTGCTTAAAACAGCCCACCACCTCTTCTTGGGACCCGTTGATTGCTAAATTCAAAACTCAGTTGGCAAATTGGAAAGGAAAGTGTTTATCTTATGCCGGAAGAACTACTCTTGTGAAATCGGTACTCTCTTCACTCCTAATTTTTCTATTATCTCTTTTTAAAATTCCCAAATTTCAATTTTAAATCGATTGATGCATAATTTTTTATGGCAAGGTGACTCAAATGCAAGTGGACTTTGCAAAGTGGGTTGGGAGACCATATCTCTACCACTCCATCTCGGAGGCCTTTCCATCCGAGACCTCCATCTAGTCAATGTGAGTTTGCTTTTCAAATGGATTTGGAAACTAAATGTATTCGACGTTAATTCTTTTTGGTTCATACACTGTGTCCAACGTTACGGGTGGAGATCTTGGCACGAATTGATTTTAAAGGATCCTAAGGAACTTTCTCTGATGTGGTGCGGTATCCTCAAATGTTGTTTCAAGAAGGAGGTAAATTGGAATTTTTTCACTGCCCATGTTCGGATTAGTGTGGGGAATGGGTGGATAGGTTCTTTTGGGAATGACGTATGGATATCCAATTCCCCTATCAAAACGATTTTCTCGGATTTGTTTGCAATTTGCTATAGGAACACTCTACCGTTCGGGAGGGGTGCGGGTTTCTATTCACAAGCCACTCTCAAACACGACCTTTTTCAAAATGAAGCTTACGTATTTTGGGGGCAGCAGCGTTGTTCGGACTTGAAAGCTCATATGGTGGCTTCTTTCCCGTCCTTTTTTCAGCATTCCGGTCACTTTGAACTACCCACTCTTCGGGGGAATAGATGACCGATTCGTTTTGGATATTGGGAAACATAATGAGTTCTTGTCAAGATCGTTTTTCATGGTTACTACCAACAAGCTCGTTGGACGTCACCCTCGAAGGACTTCAACTTGATATGGGGTACTCTTTCGCTCCCAAAAATCAAATTCTTCGGTTGGCTATTTTTCATAATTGACTACCAACTTGCGAGCTGTTATAAAGACGGGGCTGCATTAGTAATGGGTGCTGCCCTTTTTGCTCCTCCTCGAAATCGTTGGATCATTGCCTTTTCTTTTGCCAGGACAGTTATAGGTTATCGTTGGAAGTGTTTCAATGGTTAGGTCTCTCTTTGGCTTTACCTCAAAAGGGCTACGAGTTCCTCCTTCTATGGTGAACCTTCTTCAAGAGCAGCATTCATCGGGAATTTGGTACCTCATTATGGTTTATCCTCTCTTGGAATATCTGGAAAAGATGCAACAAATGAGTCTTTGATGGCGCATCTCATTATTTTGACGTTTTCCTAAAAAGCATTAATTTGTGTTGGTTTATTTTTAATTCTCATAAGCGTAACGATTGTCTTTCGATCTCGGACTTATTTACAAATCCGAGTTTGCTTCTTTCCATGTAACACATACACAACGGTTCCCTATTTGAGAACCACTTTTTATTAATGAAAAGAGGGATGGGTGTTTTGTATGCAAGTGGATACATCAACCTAGTTGGGACGTCCGCCCCGAAATTTTCATCCATCCCAATCTTTTTTCCTTTGGGGGAACACAATGTTCCTCCGGGGAGTTTTAAAAAAAATAACTTGCATGCAAAAGAAAAATATAGGTCTAAAGAAGTCAAACAACCCAAAATATAGTGAAAGCAATAACAAAAAGAAAGCAATAACCACGCATCATCAAAACCCTCTTTTCTTCTCTTTAAATAGGGAGGCTCTAACAGAATAACCGCCTTGCCATCACGTGCCTTCTCACGCGCCATCAATCAACAACCGACTTGTAGTAAGTTGCAAATCAATAGAGGGAAGAAAAGAATTGGCTTTATATCATAGAGGAAAAAATAGAGAAGAGAGAAAACCTAGAAGGCTTTCCGAAAATATAACTTTTATACTTAGGGTTAGGAAGTGAGCTGAACCGAGACAAATGGGCCAAAGAATGTGGGCTTCTAGCTGGTAAAAGGTACCAAGTCTAAATAGCTATGGGCCACGAAACCGATGTGCGGACCGGTTGGCAGCATATGCTAAGTCTCTCCCGATCGGTATGCATCACTTTTCTACTCATGTGCCCGGTTTAGCTAAGATTATTAGCCAAGACTTGGTAGGTGTCTGTTTCCTTGCCTTGCCTAGCTTCTATTTACTGTCTTTGTCTAACAAAAAAAATTGAATTAGAGAAACCAAACAAGCTCAGATAACCAATGTATTTTGAACGGGAAAATTGTCATTTTGATTTTTTTTTTAAATAATTACACATATATAAAAGCAGAGATTTCACATTTTTGAGTTTTTCTAAATTTTTATAATCAAACCACTAAGCTTTGGCTTAGTGACCAAGATCTTGTTAAAAAAAATTTAGGAAGTATGTGGTTATAAGTTCGATCCCAATTAATTAAGGTATTATATGACAAGAGTTTTGATTTGGGATTTAAATTATCTGAAGTTGAAAGATAAATTTAAAGTAAATTTGAGCAAATATAATCATCTCGTTCAAATTTGAATGGTTAAGATTCAATATACATTTTCCTAAATTTTCTTTCGCTCACTTACTCTCATTCTATCTCTGTTATACTTTACTTTACTCTAAAGTTACATTAGAATCTTAATTCTTTAATTTGTGGGGGTCATACTTGTATTATTGAAATTACTCAAGGTTGCAGCTCAACCCAATATATATACATGTAAACTACAGCACACTTAGGCGTTGAACTGAAACAATTAATTGTAAGCAAAATGCGAGCTCTCACATTGTTTGTGTTGTTAACCTTGTTATTCACTTTTTGCAGAATCTAGACTATTCAACCCGATTCTGCTAAACACTCGGATACAAATACAAGTTGCATAATATTTATTCACTAAAGTCAGTTTCTTATCAGTTATATGATTAATGATTTTCATATTTTAAAATAGTTCACACTGAGCATTTGTTTCATTACAACAGAATGTAGAAGCAACTGCTCCTGCCTTGTATTGGGACTCTATCCGGCCTAACACCCCGATGCCAAATTCCATCAAAAATCTTGTAGAACCCGGTAAGAAACTCACCACAGTATCCCTATTCCGCAAAAATTTCATACAGTTTTTTTTTATTATGGAGAGAGCCTAAATAATTCTGGACCCTCCATTAAAAGAATTTGAGTTAATCTCTTTAAAGAAGTAATACATTTCGAGTGGAGTCATAACTCATTAAAACAATTAATGTATTTAAGTTACTAATCAATACTTGTCTCTTGCAAAGCTTTTCTAACAAACAATGCCAACTATATAATTGGCAGACTTCATGGAAGAAAAATACACGACTTGTGAACGTGTGGGTACTGTTAAGGCAGCTTATATTTACAAATACAAGAACGCAAACTTACCGGTGTTTTACAAATCCAAGGATGAAAAGATCCTATTCAGTAATGAGCATCTTAATAATCTACTTGCAACTGTTATTTTCTTGGTCAAGGACCTCCATCCAGGAAAAACAACTGAATTGTACCTTCCAAAAAGTTGCAATTGGGGATTATTCATCGAAAAATTAATCACGAAGACGGAAACGATTAAAATTTCTCAAATCCGGAATAAGATCTTTTTTCAGGAACGATTCGAATGGTTTAAAAACGATGAGATTACATAAAATAAAACTCACCTGAAGTCTCTTTTGAGACGGATGAAACAAAGCTCGCAGGAAGGGAGCTTCTCCAATGTCACGTGCACGAACCCCTCTTGATTCGGAACCGGTGCTAGCCTAAATTGATGAAAGCCAAAAAGAACTCAAGAGTTTAATTAATTTGAAAAAGGGACTACTCATATATTTATTTTCACGTATATATCTATATATATTAATTAACACACTTGTTTTATTTTTAATAAAACTAATGAGCCTTATTCCTTTTTTCAAAAGAAGTGTAAATCATATATACTTCTAATTTGATTTTAATTAACCATGTAATGTATATCCAATAAGAATTAGGATTATGTTAGGTTAGATTTATTTATAAACTAACCTCAATTAAAAAATCATTTAATAATTAAATCCATAAATTTAATTCCTTAAATTTATTTTAATTGTCAACTTTATAAATTTTTAATTTAACCCACATGTTTAATTAAAACCTTTACACTTTAATTTAATTCAATGAATAACATAAATAACTTTATGTTATACCATTTAATTCAAATTAAATATTTCTTGAGTTGTAAATATCATTTAATTAAATTGACCTCATATGTCAAATAATTAATAATCACACTTTCATCATG
>CATIWQ010515716.1:0-10716 GCA_949673415.1 Euphorbia schlechtendalii
ACATGTAACTATATTAATAGTTGAGTGGATTTATACATTTAACTTGATATATGTATGGAATACTAAAAGTTTATCAATGAAAATACATGAATTTAGTTAATATGCATGATTAATACTTATTAATTAAATTCATGTATTTCATACATATTCACATTGTAGAAATATAAATTACATACTCTATAAATTAATAATTATTAATTTACGCGATTAATTAATACCTTGCTAAATTAATAAAATTTCATGGTCCTAACATTATTAATTTATAGAGGTTTGACTGTAGTTGCTTTTTGGCTAGTTGAACAAAATGTTAATATTTATATGACCCAACCTTTAATGCCAAAGCCACGAATTATCCTCCTTAGATACAAGATAAACATTAGTGGAGCCTGGGGATAAATCAATCATATACACATTGTTAATTATAGGAGCAAAGAGTATAGTTGAGTTAGTCTTATCGTCAATAACTGAGCAACCTGTTGAGTTGAATGTAACCATCCTACCTTTGTCACAAAGCTGGGCTACACTAAGCAAGTTGAACTTGAGTTCTTTGACCAGAGAAACCTCTTCGATTGAAGGAGAGACACCAACAGTGCCACATCCCACAATCTTACCTTATTTCTTATATCTGAAGCTAACACTTCCATTCCTTTTACACTCCAATGAGATGAACTAGCTTTCATCTCCTGTTATGTGCCTAGAGCATCCGCTATCCAAATACCACATTCTAGAGTCATCAGCAGATCTTAGGCTAACCTCAACATGTGAGTTTTTCCCCTTATTGCGCTCAGCTTCAGAGTCAGCAGCAGATTGGTTGCTCTTAGAAGCAAATGTTGAGCTCTCACCCCTTTCATTCTCAATTGTCATTAAGCAATGGTTGGCGGAGTTTATTCCTTCCTCATCTTCAAATGAAGATGCTTCAGAATCACTCCAGGTGGTAGCAAGTGTCTCATTCTTTTTTGCGAACCTCTTCTTATATATGTCCTTCTTGGTCTTTAGACAAGATGATTGAATGTGGCTTTTTTCACCACAGCTAAATCACTTGATGTCTTTGTTATGTTCCTTTTTGGGACCTTCCTCAGCTCTATGTTGGAGCTAAGTTGACTTGGTTTTAGCGGGAAATTTCTTCTTGTTGAACTTTTCATCCTTCTTCATGAATCGCTTGAGTCAAAAGGGCCATTTGCTCCTCCGAATATCTGCTAGAGGATTCTTCATATTAATCAACTTTTAGCACAATGGCTTTACCCTCTCTCTCCTTGACTTTAATTCTTTTGGAGTCATCAATATATTTCCTCAAGGACATTTCCTAAGTCAGCAAGGTTCCTATGAGCTCATCATAGCTATAGGTCTTCAAATCATAAGCCTCTTCGATCGCGCTCTTCTTGGCATCCCACTTAATAGTGAGAACACAAAGAATCTTTTTAACTAGCTCTTCTTCAGTGAACTCCTTGCCCAATCTCTTCAGTTCATTAACAATGTTAATGAACCTAGCATTCATGGACTAAATACCCTCGCCAGTTCCCATCTAGAAAAGCTCATACTCCCTGAGCATGAGGTTGATCTTGGACTCTTTAACCTTGTTTATCCCCTCCTAAGTAATCTCTAGCTTCCTCCAGATTTCTTGCACTGTCTCGCAGCCCAAAGCCATGTTAAATTCTGTAAGATCTAGCGCATAATGTAAGTAGTTGATGGCTACCACATTCTCTTCGAGAAGCTTTCGGTCAACATCATCATAATCTTCTGGATCAACTGGGACTCGCTCCCCATTCTAAATAATAGTTGGTATTCTGGGGCCAAGCTCTATAGCTAGCCATGCTTGTATGCTTTGCAACTGTATGAAGTTTTTCATTCGATTTTTCCAAAACATATAATGGTTACCATTAAATAGAAGTGGCCTTGTTACAGATATTCTTTCTTTAAGAAGTACCGTCTGCCCTGAGCTAGATTTATAACTGCTCTAAGCCTTTTTGGATCTTTAACTCAAAGATAATTATCCTGTAAGCTTAGCGCTACTCTAATACTACTTGTTGGTCCTAAAAGACTTAACATAAACTGTAGAGGGGGGTGAATGCTTTACTTGGTTCGTTTTAGCATATATAAAAATATCTTTACCAAGTTATGTTTTTAAATGTGTGTTGAGTGAACACTTGCTGAGTTAGGTCTAAAAATTATAAACTGCTCAACTTCGCTGGCACAGTTTTTCTTCATCGCTGCTGAGTACTTTACTCAGCTCATATTTGTTTTTAAAGAAACACTTGTAAAATAGAGAGAATGATAAATGAGATAGATGCGATAAAGATAAACGAAAAAGGTTAGAATTATAACACCTGAGATTTTATCTTGATTTGGCCCCTAGCCTATCTCCAATCCCCATATTCCAATCCGAGTTTTAATCCACTAGTGTTTTCCTTCCTTCCTTAAGCAGAGAAGCCTTTTACAGTGGGTAGAAACAATTACCAAAAGTACATGTCTTTCTAACTACCACTCAAACACAATTTGGGTACCCTTCCCAAACTGTCACTCAAATTTTCTAAAGAGAATGATGAACAGAGGATTTCAACTTATAGAGATGTTGTATCCTTTACAATGTTTAATCTTAAGTGATATTTCTCTATTACAAATAGATTTGAAACTTTGTATTTGCTCAATTGCTTGATTGGAATTTTTTAAAGCTGAGAATGATGGATAAGAGTTTTAGCTCTTAAGAAATTTGAGGTGATTCACCAAGCTTGAACGTCTACTTCAGTCTTCTATTTATACTTGAAGTTCTTTGAAGTAGCCATTGCAAACTTCTCGTTTTGACATTTTCTTCAATTTCTCTTCTCTTCATATCTTTCGAATTTGCCCGTTTGAAATAAATTCCAGGATGTTTAGAGATAGAGATTTCGAATGTTGAGGCGTGAGATTAATTCGATAATCTTGATGCGTCAAAAACTCATTTCCTTCTAGCAATCCAATATGATAGAGAGGCACGCGAAGTGCAACATGGAATTCTGTGAATGGTTAACTTGCTGATGTTGGAGAGTTGCGCAGAGACGATGAGAAACGATGCATGTCAGAGGATTCCTTTTATCTTGGACTTTAGCAAGGAATCTCCAACATTCCATACTGATACCTTTTTATTGTGAGGATCACTTGAATATTTTCTTTAATTTCAACGCCTTTTCTCCTACAAAGCATCAAAGGAATATTTCGTTCCTTACAAAAATCGTTAAACGAATTTATGTCATATATTTCTCTAAGTGTCAAACATACTTGGCTTTTATAAATAAAAAAGCTAACTCAGCTTCACTGAGTCTATATCTTATAAACCATGTAATACTAGGCTGACTCAGCTTTTCTTAATCTAAGCCATAACTTAATTAATCATCTGGTAAACTAAGTTGTTTTCCCTTAAACAATCTCAAGTAAACTTGATTAATTGTGAATCTACTTAGTACTCAATTAATTTCACTATCCTAGACAGTTTGTTATTTCAAAAACATTTAAGTACTATTAAATTGGGTTCAACATATTGATGTTGCTGCAGAGTAGCTGGGTAGTTTGAATGCCACACTAGCAAATCAAGCTACGCAATTTCATAACTTTGGTGAGGAGGAGGCTAAAATAAAGAGGAGTGCTGACTCCAAAATAAGCGATCTGCACAAGGAAGTTGGTGTAACCAAGGACCTTAGCCACATCATGTGTAGACTGGTGGAGAGCATGTTAAAGCTATGGTTAGCTATGACAAGAAGATTGATCAAGTTATCAAGACTATAGATGAGACTGTGAAGAAAGTTAAGAAGCCTGTGCTTAACCTGATTGTGCTCGATGATAAGTTTGACTCAGCCTGCAAGCTTATCAATGATAATATTGATGACTCAGTCAAGAAGGCTCAAAAAGCTCTTCTTGAAGCAATGGGCAAACTTTCTCCAGAGCCAACTAAGTCACTTGACCTAGATAATGGACTCTCTGTGCACAAAAAGCTTAATGTCACCAAGGATCGTATTTTTGATATGCAAAGAAACATAATCAATTTATCCTATCGGATGTATGATTCAAGGGGTATAGAGTTCATGGTGAAAACCTTGAAAAACTTCTTCCTAAGGATAATTGACACGGAGGCTAAGCTGAAGATTGCTCTTTCTACTTCAGATTTCAAAGATCTGCTACAATGCTTTCAACAATTTGCATGTCAAGGATTCAGCCAAATCACTCATCTCACCCTGTCATCTTCTACTTCTAGAATAACTTAATCATCAAGTCATCTTAACGCTTAAGCCATCATAAGCAAGCAAGAGGACTTCCAAGCTGCGATCGACTCCTTTAATATGTACCTAGAGGAAATTATGAAGGGCTACATTACAAAGGGGGAGAAAGTAGTGGAAGATGCAATGAGGATGATTCATAATATCATCATTCATTACCTCAGAGAGCTCAAATTCCTCAACCTCAACAGCCTCAACATCAACAACAGTCTCAGCATCAGCATTAATAGCACTATTCAAGCAGCTATCCAAAAGGTGGCGACTCATCCTGTAGTCAATCTTGTAGATTGCTGTACATTTAGGAAAAACTTGTAATAAGGGTAAGAATGTAATCACTTAGTTTGAACACATTTTGTGTACTGCCTAAGTTTTTAATATTAATAAAAAAATTCAAGTTTTGTTCTATCTCTAGTTAAGAGCTTCTTAACTTTAAATTTGTTATGTTATGCCTATTATTTCTGCTTATAAATTGTTGCAGGAATTGATAAAAAGACAAACCTCAAAGAAAAGCTGAAGTAAGACAAAGTCCCAAAATCGAAAAAAATTCCTCTAAGTATAGGGAAGTTAAGTTGACTAAAGGGAATCCTCTCGGTATGGGGGAGTCCACACTGACTAAGGATTTCACTCAGCATGGGAGAGTCTTACATCATCTATCAGGAATTTCTATATTTTTAAATTATTTATTCAATTAATCTCTTCTACTACCTAGTTTGTTATCTGTTCCAAAATGGGGGAGATTCTTGAACCCAAGTTAATAGTACTTCACAGTACTTAAAACATTTTGAAAATAACAAACTATCTAGGATAGTGAAATTAATTGAGTACTAAGTAGACTCTTAATTAAACAAGTTTACGTTAGTTTGTTTAAGGGAAACAACTTAGTTTACTAAGTATTTAATTAATTTATGGCTTGGAGTAAGAAAAGTTGAGTTCAGCCTAGTACTACAAAGTTTACAAGATATAGACTCAGCGAAGCTGAGTAGCTTTCATTTTATAAAAGCTGATCTCTTTGACACTTAGAGAAATAAATGACACATATGCTTTTAACGTTGTCTGTTAGGGGCGAAATATTCCTTTGATGCTTTTTAGGAGAAAAATCATTGAAATTAAGAAAGATATTCAAGTGGTCCTCACAACGAAAAGGTGTCAGTACGGAATGTTGGAGAATCCTCACTAAAGTCCAAGATAGAAGGACTCCTCTGACATGTGTCGCTTCGCAGTGTCTCTACGTAATTCTACAACGTCAGCAATCAGACATATCACAAAGTTCCATGTTGCATCTCGCACGCCTCTCTACTTAAACGGAATTGCTTGAAGAAACGAGTTTTTGACGCATTTAGATTAACAGATTAATTTCACACCTCAACATTTGAAATCTCTATCTCTAGACGTCTTGGAATTTGTTTCAAACGGACAAATTCGAATGATATGAAGAGAAGAGAAATTGAAGATAAAGTCAGAACGAGAAGTTTGCAACGACTACTTCAAAGGCCTTCAAGTATAAATAGTAGACTAAAGCATATGTTCAAACTTTGTGAATCACCTCGAATTTTTTAAGAGCTGAAATATTGTCTAAATACTCCTAGCTTTCAGAAATTCCAAATCAAGTAATAAAAGCAAACACAAATCACCTAATCAGTTTGTAATAGAGAGAATCAAATCTTAGATTTAACATTGTAAAGGATTCAATGTATTTTACAAGTTGAAATCCTCAGTTCGCATTTTTATTCAAAAATCTGAATGACAGTTTAGGAAGGGTACCTAAATTGTGGATTGAGAGGTAGTTAGAAAGGAAAGTACTTTCTTTAATCGCTTCTACCCACTATAAAAGCTTCTCCACCTAAGGAAGGAAAGAAACACTAGTGGGTTAAAGCTTGGAAAGGAATCCAGGGACTAGAGGTAAGCTCGGAGCCGAAACAAGATAAATCTCAGGTGTTAAAGTTTCTTACCTTTATCTTCTGTCTTTATTATGTCTTGCTCATTCATCATTCTCTCTATTTATAAGTTTAGCTTGAAAAACCAATTCGAGCTTTGTAAAGTAGTTAGCAATGATTGAAGATTAACTAAGTCAACGAAGCTGAGTAGTATATTGTTTTAAGACCTGCACTCAACACGAGCTACTCAGCACACATATAAAAACTGAACTTGGTAAAGAATTTTTATAAATCTAAAAAAGAACTAAGTAATTGCATTCACCCCCTCTGCTGTGTTAATTAAGTTGTTTCAGACCAACAACAACATTTTTGGAAATGTGCATAGCAGAAATGTTGTCACAAAACATGAGAGCTGGTTTCAAGTGTTGAATTTGAAAATCTCGACAAGTGTAAAGGATTCATCGAATCTCAGCAATAGTTGTTGTCATGGCCCCATACTTTGCTTCACTAGAACTTCTGCTTATTATGTTTTGCTTCTTCGATTTCCAACTAATCATTAAGTCCCCCAAGAAAAACGCAGAATCCTGTGATACACTTTCTAGTCTCCTTGCAGTTTCCCCAATCAGAATCAGTGTATGCCTTTAGTTGTAAATTTGCAGAAAAAGAGAAAAACAATCCCTACATAGGCTTTCCTTCCAAATACCTTAGGATTCTATTAGCAGCATTAATAAGGTGATTTTCATGTGGTATTTCAGAGATTTTGTGATAATTGTTGTACATCAAAAGCTATATCAAGTCTAATATTAGTGAGTTATAAAAGTTTTCCAATAAGTTTTCTATAATGTGTATTATTGTTAGTATTAGAATTTAGAATGATCTGTATATTTCATGCTTATTGGTGTTGAAACATGTTTTGAATCTAAATAGCCATATTCAGATAACAAATTTAATACTTTCCCCATTCTTTTAGTAGCTCATTTCCAAAATGTGAAAACCGAAAATAGTAGTCCTTTTTAAAATTTCATGATTCTTTTTCATCTTTCTTCCATGTATACCCTCATTTATTTCATAGTATAAAATGCACAATTTAGATTGAAAAATTAAGACATTAAAAGTAAATTAGTACTCCCTCTTCTACTAAATATTGTCATTTTAACTAATTCACAGTTTTTAAGATAACAACTAACCGAATGAAATGATTTACTAGTTTATCCTTTCATAATTTTCAGGACTTTATTAATATGTTCAATAAAACCAATTTGACCTATAGTCTTCTATTGTTATTGGAGATTAAAATATAATTATCTTGAAAGTTGAACAAATTAATAGGAGTAGAAATGGAAAACTTGAAAAAAAAAACATCTTGGAAATACAAAATAACAATAAAAAATAAACAATGAAATCCCTCTAAAACGATAATATTTAGTAGATCGAGGGAGTATTTACATAGTTATGTGATTGTTTTATTAAAATGTGTGAAATATGTAGGAAAATTAATAAAAAAAAAAGAAAGTAACAAGAATCCCTTTTATTGATCTCATTACTTCAATTAACTTAAATATCGCATAAATTAAATGCACGGACATGTAATTATAAAACACAGGTCCGAACTAAGGTGATTTTGCGTCTCTGTTTGATAGAAAGCACGTGAAATAACTAACCAACCATATACATCAATGTAAAGTACACGTAGCTAATACATTAACTGCGGGACTTGTACATCATCATCCAGTTTTAAACGAATGATACACTACCACGTGGTTATTATCACTTATCTTGATAATTTCGTGTAAAATTGATGTACACATGAATAATAAAGAGGTAGTTACTTATAAATAGCTTTCCCATACCAAACCATATCTATTTACTAAAATCTATTTTCCCAAAATTAATTCATATGTAATATTTCATAAAAGAATAATTTATTTTGTCATTTTAACACGATCAAGCTTAGATTTTTCGGTAATTGTTCCATTACAAGATGTCGGAGATTTTTTATACATAGAGTTACAGGTTCAAACCTAATAGTTCCATTAATTTGTTGAATAACATGGTATAGAATGGACATGTGATGTACCTATTTTAAGTTCAATGAACATTTATGTGCGGAGAGTGTTGAGAATAATATATGAGTGATGATGACCATAATTTATTAAGTTAAGTTTTTCGATCAAATGATTCCATGATACTGCTTATACTTTTATCTAAATATTTAATATGGATTAATGTATTAATGGCGAAGTTTGGAAGCATGGTGATGAAGATTTAAGAGCATAATGCATCATTACCTCCTAAACTTGGTAATAAAAACCGGGTGTTATCTCCAACTTATAAAAGGACCAGATACAATGGCGGAGTCATATAGGAGGATGTGAATATATTTGGATCCCATAAAATATTATCATTAGACCCCATATTACTAATAAAGTTTCTAATTTATTTTAGAAAAAAACATATTTTCTAATTAAATTAGGTTTATCTTTATAAATTTAATTGCAATCCTACTATTTCTTTCATAGTCTTGTTGTATATTTACAAATTATTTTATGAATTTCTAATATAAAAGATTTTTTTAATATGATATATATGGACAGTACGATAAAAAATTTCCGGATCCATCACTGACCAGATACTCCCTCCCCCTCCCAACATAGCAAAAGCAAACCACTTAACCCCCTTAATGTTACGTGTAAAAATCTTGTTAGTTTGACTTTTTAAAGATGTCATTTTTTTATTTTTCTCTCTTCAACCAGAAGTTGACACGTGCCATTGTGGGGGGCAAATTGATACATTTATACTAGGTTCAGGGGATTGACTGAAACTTTTGAAAATTTATAATGACATCAATCTTACATTACCAAGTTAATAGGGGGTCTTAAATTTAACCTACCTTTAACTGAAGATTTAAAAATACTAAAAACTAACAATGCATGTCGATAATTGAAATATTTTATTTTTTTAATATGTCATATTTAACAATACTTTCTGAAATTTAAGGGTAAGTAATATCCCTTTCTTGAATCAAATGAAATCACAATATATCAATAATGTCTAACTAATCATCAATAGATGGATAAGTTTACGAGAGAAATAAAAAAAAAACTCCTCATAGCCGCGAGTTCTAACCCAGTTCATTCAAGGTATTAACTTTTAAAAATCCAATAGTAAGTCTTTTAATCAAGTTAGGCCCTGATTGGCTAGCTTGTAAAAAAAGCCATATTGTTATTTACTGCATACAATTACTAAATATCTCTCGCCATTATGTCCTATTTGCTTTCAATTAAACTCTTATAAATATCCATTTTTACAACCATCAAATTATAGGAAATCTGTGGATTGAGAGAATGTTAGGTTTTAGTTTGAGTGAACATACAAGTTTGGTTGAACTCATATAACATAAAACTAGTTGACTTGTGTTATTATATACAACTCTTTGTTATTGTTAGTTACCAATATGAGATAACACTACATCTCCAACACTCGCTCTCAGGCTTCAAGTGCAACTGGATCTGGACCAGTTACTACTTATCAAACATTCCTTCACCTATCTCCTCGGAGATTTAAGATCATCAACGGCTCTAGTATTTCTTTGAGCCTAAACTACACCAAGACTTTAAACACGAATCTAGGATCTTTTGACCATCATGCATTTCTCTCGTTCTGATACAATGTAGGGAATCCACGAGCCGGAATCTACTCCACATATACCACTCTTTGTCATTGCTCATTACCAAAATCAACGTGGGATAATACCACGTCTCCAGTACAAATTACTGCCCTCATTTGCGGTCTCAATCAATTACAATCTCTTCAATAAATGTTAAATTAAATAAAATGGACAGAAATAGTTTCCGATCAATATCGGACAGTGGGTTACTCTCACCAGCCTTCTAATTTTTCCAAAAATTCATTTCCATTTTCATTTTAGTTCCAGATTTCAGTTCATTTAAAACACATAGAGAGGGGGATCAAAGAGTTTATTCTTTTCTTCTTGGTCTTCTGTTGCGCGATCCGTCTGTGAATGTTTTAGTTTTGGCTTTGAAGAGGCCATGGAGGAGAGGCCTTAATTAGGTGTAACCGTTTGGCTGTAATTGATTAGAGTGGGTGAGTAAATAGTGACAAATTGATTTTTTTAATCACATTTTGAGTCCAATGATGGCTAATGCAGGATGGTAAGAGCGCTTAACAATTACGAGGTCTTAAATATAAAAAATTGTATGTTATAAGGTTCTAAATTGATGAAAGTGTAGTATTCAAATATTCAATTAGTCAGCAGTCAAATTTATATTTTAGGGGAAGTTATATAAATGGGCTGAAATTTGGGAATAATTTTAGCCCAAAGTTTGGCCCTTAACTTTTTTGTCCCAATTAACATTCTCACTTTCAATTCATACGTTCTACCCAAACCTTTCGCTTTATATACGTTCCATACACAGTAACCGCTTTCATTCTCACTCCCACTCTCAACTCACATTCTCGCTCTCAACCCACAATCTCACTCTCACCATCAGAAGAATTTCTGCCTATAAAACCTAGTTTTCAGAGCAAAATTTCTACAGCTATTCAACAAACGAAATGATAAACTTCAAGCAATTTCA